>BSBM01001918.1:0-29871 GCA_027924585.1 Larix kaempferi
TACTAAGATTATTAAGCGATTGGTCTATAGGCAGGCAGGTTCTAGTTCTTGCAGGTGGGTAACTATCAGGTGTAGGCATTAAAAGATAGGTCTATTCCTAGTCAGTGGATTCTAATTCCTGAATCGTATTGGCAAGGCTCTTAAATCCAAGTTGATAGGTACCAAGATCTGTCAGCAAGTGTGATTCCAGTGAATGTTCTGCTGTCTGGAAGGCGGTGGAACAGCTCTATGGGGAAGCCCCGCCATCCCGTTCCATCCCATATAAGTCTATAGCTGTATCTCACATTCATGAAGCACGTGGTATAGGGCTAACAAGTCTAGGTCTTTGGGTGATTTGGTTAACAAGGGAAGGGGGTTCATAGATGCCGTATCTCCTAAGATTCATAAAGGCAAGTGTTCTAAAAGCATCTACTGGCGATGCAGTCTTCATTCATCAATCATATCTCTGGGGGATCATCCCGGCCCGAACATGAGCAATAGTAAAACCAACCCCCTAAGTGCATTCATGAAGGCAAGTACCCGCCCATGCACTGACTACTTACTCCTCTACTGTCTGTACAAAGTTCAAGGCTGTGAGCCGGTTGGTAAAAGGTCTAGGTGGCTGAATGTCACAAAGATTAAAGCAAGCATCTCCCACGCTGTTTGAACGCCCGTCCAAGAATGATCTAAGTTAAGCAGGTAATGGATCCGTCTGATCTTATTTATATAAAGGTTCTAAAGGTTCTTCATGAATACATACATGTAGCCAGCCAGGTGGTGAGTTGGTATTATGTAAACTTAATAAATCCTGGGGCTAAAGAGAATACCGAATGACTTTTTTAAGTGCTAACCTCCTAAGGTTTATCAAGCAAGGTGGTTGGTTGTTTTGTCCTTCCTTCAAATGCTCTAAGTTCAGGTCTGTGATCCTATGAGAGTACAGGTGGTTGGCAAGGGAGAAACGTAGGCAGATGCTAAAGGTCCTATCCTAACAATGCTGTTTGAATTAAGAAATATGTATCTGGGAAGCCTGGTCCGAAAAGAATAGTGCCCAAAAAGTATTCCTGGCTTCTTAATCAATGGGTTAGGGCTAACTCCATACTCCTAGGTTTAAGGCAGTAGTAAGAGTAGTAAGTTCAGGGTAAGGTTTATCCATCATTCCATCCATGCATCCATCCATCTGGTGCTGCTTCTAAGATAAAGTAATGGGTTGGGCATCACTCCTTCAACTAGGATGAAGCAGTCAAAAGTAAAGGGTAAGTTAAATCCCGTCCCTACAAGAGAAGGCATTATGTTGAGTAGTAGTCCAGTGAGGTTAAGGTGATCCCTCATCTATCCATCCCATCCGGTGCTTCTAAGAGAGGGGTTCATAGCGAGACTTCCTAAACGCTTCATAAGGAAGTTGTTTCATGCCTGCCATCAATGCTATGCCATTCTGCCCGGATACTCTAAGGGGTTCTGGGGTTCTAGCGATATCTGCTAAGCGCCTCATTCATGCAAGTGATATAGGGCAAGTAGTTAGGAAAACAGGAGCTAAGAGGGTGAAGGGGTTGTTTCATGCCTGCCATCAATGCCATGCTATTCATAATTATGCTCGGTTCCTCTAGCTGCTGCACCGTACGTATCTCTTCTCTAAGCGCTTCATTCATCCGATATTGGGTAGTTAGGAAACACTTCAGTAAGGGGTAAAAGGGTGTTTCATGTCATCCCTTGCATCCCAGATTTATAGCAGGTACCTCCTAAGCATTCATAAATAAAGTGGGTGATATAGGGCTAACAGGTATAGGTAGTACAGTGGGTAACTAGAAGGTGGGTAGCAGGGACGAAGTGAAAGGCGGGTTCTATAGGTTAAGCAGTGGGTTCAAATGGATGAATTGTATTGGCTCCTCACCCTTATTAGGTCGGGCGAGATACTTAACGTATCCTCGCTTCTAAGCAGGACAATAGGTCATACGTGTTACCCAGAAGTTCATAGTGTTAACAGAAGATTATAGTGATACCAAGACGAATTCCTAAGGTGTAGTAGGAGGTAAAGGGTTAATAGCTCTAGCGTCTACTCCCTTATCTTCCTGGCTGAATGAATAGGTTGACAGCACTTGCTCTTTCCCTCCATCCGTCCATTCTTCCTAAGTAGGTCTCCGTGGTAAGTGAAGTTCTGGTAACCCGCCCGGGTGTATAGCATTCACGTAAGTAAAGGGGAAAGTAGCTGAGTAAGAGAGCAGCTGTACCATACCACTATGATTAATAAAGAAGAGGTGTGATTGAAGCTTGTGCTTGCTTTATGCTGACCCGTCCAACAGCTCTATGTGAAGCCCGTACAATGGTGGTTCGGGGTATGGTCGGGTAAGTGAGTAAGTGAAAGGGTGGGTCAGGTGGGTTGGTTGATATAACAGTAAAGGTCAATTTGGTAGTTATAGTAAAGGGTAAATAGCAATAGTGGTACCGAAGTAAGAATATGTCATAAGTAAGTGGTGTTGGTTCTCGCAGGTGACTTGACTTTATTTATCAGAACGCCCGTGCAACAATGCTCTAAGTTCAGCAGATAATGGATCCGAATTTGACTAACGTGCCATAACCTGACTAAAAACTAGCCCGCAGCAAAGTGAAACCCGCTGATCGATGAATCATTTGTGTATGTGTGTGGCCCTGTCTGTCTCAATCTGTATAAAAAAAGAAAATAGGCAAATAAGGCAACTCATTGTGGAGGAGCGTAGCGCATAAGTGCTAAGCTAAGTGGTGTACCATGATCGCTAAGTGGCTCATGATATATCTTATCTATCCGAAAGAAACCCAATCCAACATCAACAAGGAACTCCCATATTTGGAAGGAAACGAACGAATAACTCACCGCTACGATATCACCTTGGATCTTAACATGTGGACCCTTGGAGCGTAGTGCTCGACATGTGTTAGCCCACTTGTGTTTTGTAGGTCTTTTGTCAGGGTTTAGGCCCACATATGTATTGTTGTCTTCCCTTACCTCTCATATATATAGAGGAAAGAGAAAGTCATTTCATCATTTTTATTCTTTTTCACTATCTTGTGTTAGATATGTGACTAAGAGGAGTACTCTAGTCTTCCTCTCTCATGTGCACCCCTCAGTTGTACTTTCTCTTTATTGTCTTGGAGTTGCTAGGGTTTCTTGGATATTTCAGAGCATCTTGAATACTAGGTAAATTTTTTCATCCCTGTGGAGACTTGAGATTAGGGTTATTGGATTAAACCCTAGGTTGCACATGTTTAATAAAATAATAAGATAATATTTTATTGCCTTAAAGAATAATACTAATTATACGCTTGCTTGTTGGAGCTCCTTGGTCTAGGGTTTTCTTGGTTTGCCCTAGATAGGGTTTTGGAGAGCTAGAGTATTTGTACTAGCCTTGGGATGATACTATGGTAGGTACATGAACTTCATCTTTACATATATAATATGAAAGTTTGAAGTGTCATTTGTAAAGAAAACATAACTTTCGACGTTAAGTTTGGGGTAGAGTCATATTATTTATATAACACACTATTGTGAATTGCTTAAATCTATATAATTTAAGGACCCTACTATATGCTACACTCGCTAGGTTTGCTCGCTCGGGCTTGCTCGCTTGTGGGGAAAGATAATGCGGACGAAGACGGAGAAAACAGTAAGGAAAGGGCAAGGAAAGTAGTTAGTGGGGAAATAACTATAACTGCTACTAATGCTGGCTGCTACTAATGCTGAGTGCTGGCAGTGGAGAAGGAAGGCGTTCACGCATTTGTGCTACTTACAACAAGTTTTTGAGGCTTCAGTTTATAGTAATAGATTACTTACGTTCTTATTGGCTAGATTGATAAGATCATTGGTAGAGGTCAGAAAATAAATATCAGTGGAGGTCAGAAGATCGGATTTGATTGATAAGATCCAATCTTTCAAGGAAGAATATCCAATCATTAGAGTCAGAAGATCCAACGAATCAGAATATTAATTATCTGAGCTTTTCCATTAAGCCCTTTGTTTCCCACTTCACTCTGCTCACTCCCACTCGGGATCACTTTGCCGGGATCGCTCAACTGGGAAGGGAAGAAGACTCTGCCCACTTGGCCGAGCTCATAATAACCTGGGCTTGAAACAGCCATAGTTTTAGATCAGATCAATCATAGCCAGGAGGTCATTGCTGGTGGTCACCGATACGAGTCATTGATTCAACTGATTGGCCATATTAGTTGTTGGTAGGGGTGGGCCCGGAAACTTACGGAGTTAGAAAAAGAAATTAGAATATTATTCCCTATTCGCAATATATGAAGGCGGGGGTTACTTTTTGCTCCGGGGATTGCTCAAATAACCCCAACTTTCCAACTTTCGCTATATTCATTCTGCGTATCTACACAATTATTTTCATCATATTCATCAGCCAATGCAAATGCAGATTGAATTTAATAATAATATTAATACCAATTATTTTATTTATAATCATTCTATCCTTCATATTTCTTATTTTTAATCATCGTGATCTTCCCAGTATTCATTCTGTAGCTCTTTATATAGACGTTTCTTCTTTCGAACTTCATGAGATTCATCGACCTCCGCAAAATACATATTGATCTTCAGAAACATATCTATCCCCGACAGTGCCCTCCTGATCTGAATCAGAAGAAGAAAAATAAATAATAACACCCCCGAAACCCTCTCGCGGCGTGGGATTCCCGTTATCTTATCTGCGCTGCCTTCTGCCGTAATCAACGTCATAATTCTTTGGCTTTTCATAAAAACAACCCATGGCATGGATTAAAGGTTGTGTAGTCAGGGTATGTATGGGGGTGCCTAAGGCCGCCTATATAAATGAATAATGAAAAGTTCGACGTAGATATGCGATCTCGTAGATAGACGTTTAAGAATGATAATGATAAGGTTGCAGAACTTCTTCTCCTTTTTCACTCGCCATAGAAGAAGAGAGTTCCCGCACTACAGTTCCTAAGCACAGAAGAGAGTAGTAGAGAAAGAAGAGAATAAGGAGGTTAGCTTCTTTTCTCAACAAAAAAAGCTAAGCACTAGAGAGATAGAGTTAGTTCGTTACTCATAGAGGTGTTATTCTCTTTGAATGAATTAATTGTGTGTCCGAGCCTATCGCAATTTACTTATAGAAACTAGTGCACTAGAGACTCTACTTTGATTATACTTTTTTTGGGCTTTTTTACTCTCTAGCAGCAGAGAGGAGGAGACAACGCTATGGCTTTAATACGTTAACTCTTCAAGGAGAACTATTTCAAGTGCCAAAGCTAATTTATCTTTCATAGCAACTAACGGGTTTAGCTTCCTACAGGTTTAACTACAAGTTGTTGCACTAATTAGAACTAGATTTTCCTCATACCTGTTGTGGAGGTGAACTACAGCTAGCTATATTAGTGGCAGCCGATCCATTACAGTTTTCAGTCATATCTGGGCTGGGATCACAGGGGCTGGAGACAGTAATTATTGCCAATAGACAATCAACGAACTAGTAGTTACCGGACTATTAGCCGTAGTAAGTTCAATGGAAAACTTAGTCCCCTTTATTATCTTATATAATGGCTCTATTCCGCCGGCTCTATTCCCATAGGCTACTTCCGCTAATACACAATGGAAAAGTGAAATACAAATATAATTATATAGGTTACTCCGCTAATACGATGGGAATAAATAGGGTAGTAATATCTATAGATGTAATTATTCTCCATATTTCTTTCGACAATTTATAATAAGGAAGGATAAAGAGAAGTGTGTGTTTCCCCATATTAACCTGCTGAAGTTGATTGAGGCTCGACGACAAATTAAGACTAAAGCAATGAACTTCAGCTAAGCTAATACCCCATAGGGAACTTACACAGCTGAGCTAAAGCGAAGAATAATAAAGTGGTATCCATTCCTTCTTTTATTTATATTATGGGAATAGAGAAGTCCCTCAGGAATCTCAGGTGGATTTCTCTCCTCCAACGTTTGATGATATAGAAGGGGGTTACTTAAGCGGACTCACGGCAGATATATATAATAGATTTCGTCTATTAACATCTCGTAACTATAGCAATTTCTATATCAATTTGAATTCTCCAGAGCATTTTGTGCGATGTATTGAATAAACTGCAATCTAAAGCCTTTGAGATAAACAGTAAAGTATTATCTTTTATTTTTGGACAATCGTTATAACCTTGCAAGAGGCGGGGTCTTCTTGCGAATAGCGCTCTAGCTATGGTGAATACAAAAGAGGCTTCTGACCTATTAAGGTTCTGTTACTTCTCTGACGAAGAGGTTAAGAAGGTGTGTAGAGTTGACGTGTTGTTAACTGAATTAATGATTCAGGTGCAGCGAGCTAGGTATGCTCTGTAGCGGTAACCATAAAGCAAGCTGTTTGTATCTATCCAACCAAGCAGTGTTGATCCTTCACCATGAAGCGATAGCACCACTATCCATGAGCGTAAGCAAATAACTGTTGAGCAATCCGGCAAGCGGTCTTTCTCATTACCCAACCACGAGGCTAGAACGTGATTGCTAGGAGATCGACGACACCACCTAGCACTTGATACTATACTTAGAAGTGCAGCCTTTTCCACCTTAAGATAAACTAGCCTGTAGGTCCTACATTAACTTATGGGGTGGTGATTCCCGGTTTAAACTAAGAATATAGGTATATTCAGATATATGTTATTATTATACTAGATGCAATCTTAGGGGGTATATGAATCTTAGGGCATGACGGAAACCATACTAATTGTAGTTGGGGGCTAGTAGCCAGTTTCTGGTGACAGGTCTGCTGGGTCTCCCTTCTATTGGTACTTGTACTTCCCATGTGTTTGACCTACTCATTTGGGTCACCTGCTAACAATGCTTGGTGGTTTTGTGAGTCCCTCTTACCGGCTTCAGGGGGGGGGGGGGTGGGAAGACTTAATATCGAAATGCTCCAGGGCTTCTTTTTATTCCTAGGAACAACCGGGGAGTTTATATGGAAAAAAGTAATCTATAAATCTATATGAACCAGGGGGGAGTCTACTATATTTAACAACCGGGGCTATTTCGACCAGGCTATTTGAACCAGGGCTCTAGAACCAGGTCTATTTAAACCAGTCCTCATTAGGGTTACTCGTTAGGGTTCTTTAAACAGCGATCCTCTTTATTTCCTGACCCTGGCCTTCTTCAAACTGGTAAATTGAGGAAGGAAAGGTGGCATGTAAAGATGATAGAGAGTGTGGGCCTATCGGGATGGAAATTGAAATACTGAAAGATAGCCTATCAAGTAATAATTCCCTTTGGAGCAATGTCTTTTTTTTGTTTTTTATTGCTTTGGTCTGTGCTCTCTCTTTATTACCTAATAACCCCTCTGTAGGATGATGCAAACACATAATACATTGGTGTTAAAATAGCTCACGAAACAGGTCAGGTGGGCGGCCCCGCCAGGTCATAAGCCCTGGACTAAGGGATAGGAACGGCGGGCAAGGGGGGGGCTGCTATACCTTAAGGGGGCTTCCATAGAACCACCGCAATGCCCTGAAATGGCATTTTGAGCCATCCAGTAAAGTTACTACTTATTAGCAGGTAATATCGGCAGTTCAAATTGCATGACAACCGGATTGTGATAATAAAGTAATAAATATATGAATTAATCTATACGTTTAACTTGTCCTGGGGGCAACTAAAGAGAGACCTTAACAAAGAAAGAAGGTTTAGCAAAATAAGCTATGAGTTGTCTACGCTAGTAGTAATGATGCCCATGGTAAACTCTAATCCGCTATAATAATTGCTAGGCTACTTCCGCCAATAAAATGGGGATGTAAGTTGGGATCTTCTTGTCCAATAGCACAAAGAAGCCCAGCGTGAGCAGTTATTTATATACCCAGGATTTTTTTATAAGTTAGGTTATTTATTCAACGTGTTTTAACAGTTCTATTTCGCTCATGCCCAGTTTGTGTTCTCCATTTGTGAACAAATTACAGCAATGGCAAGCACCGGTTAGGGGTTTATTTCCTGCATTGGCAGTCCCATATTGGCAGATTGAATAGCTTTGGAGGGTGAGGCAATAAAATAGTTGGTCAGGTAGGTTTAGATCTACAAATATTTATATACGGAGAGCATCTATACGTTATACTCTTACATATCCGCGTTTAACCTTTCCATGAAAAGTATAACTTACCTTCCTCCTTTCTCTTGCTGTAGTGCAGAACCAGATAAATATTGATATATAATATATCTTTAATGTTTCAAGCGCATAACCATATAAATACCCATTACTATGTCATACACAGAGCAGCTACCAGTAACAGTTTATGTAATTTCTGCTGGTTCTGAACAACACTATAAAATAAAACTATATATAATATATACGTTTTCACATATGATACACATTATATATTATATATAAGTTGAAATCATATTTGTAGGACTTTTTATAGGCCTGACTTCCATGACTATACAACTGTTTCATTTCCATGGTTGGGTTCGGGCGGGACAGATTGAACCTTCGCTCATTTTACCCCAATGGAGGGAGCATCAACTATGATACTTGCATATCTATACCTTCAGAATGTTTATCTCTTTATAGCCAGGATTCCATAAGTTTATCTCTATATAGCAAGGATGCATGCCCTTTGAACAACTCCATGCTGGTAGGGGTGGGGTGGTGTGATCCAATAGTATAATTTATCCAGGGTCTCCCAGTGTTGTTCCAAGCGGTTCATTGCTTTATAGCGGCACACATGGAGTTGAAAAAAAAAGTATACCCCCGATCAAGGTGGTTTCTTTCTCATTATGAACACCCTCGATATCATTACGCCCCGCTCTCCTTGCGACACCACCATGACGACACAATGATAGCAACCGCTAGCTAATATAATCCTTATTAACCTCATTTTGCTAGACTCTGTGACCTTTAGTTCATACCCCCGTAAAGTTATATGAATGGATCCTTGCCATATTCTTACCTCCTGTGTAAAATACGAAGTTACTTATTGGGTGGGGGGACTTACTACTTTGGACCGCCTCATATACCTCCTTGGGACCAAACTTACACTCTTCTTCTTATTCTTCCCGCCTGGGATGTATGTGTGTGCTTTACCAATTGCAGTATGTAAAACATGCAGGAAGGGACCAGTTGAATACATAGCACCTACCCATTAAGACCTTATTCCCTATGGGAACTCACTATATAGCGAACTAGGGTCCTCCTTTCCTTTCTTTCCTTTAAGGGGCCCCCCTGACAACAACCAATTTGAATGTGGGACGCAGCCAATAAGATTTATTTGAAAAAAGTTGATGTTTTCTTACTTACAATTCCCATTTCATTAACTTTCCCTATGGATGTTGGATCGCCACAGCTTGCCCCCATCAGGTTGGTTGGAGAGCTACAGCTTTATACCCGGGAGCAAAGAACCTGCCGCTAGCCGAGACCAGGGCATAACGTTAATGGGTTCGATGAAAACCCCAACTCATCGGGGCACATAAAATGTTATTTTATTCTTAAATAAATGGCCATTTCCTTATGTTTCCCTACATGGGGACAGGATGTCGTTGATTGGGGCTCGACGACAAAAGAAACACCCATACATTCATTACATGTTTTTTCCTACTGATATGTTATTTATAAGTAATAAGTACTCATTGGGTGGGGGAAACCGTGTAAACCCTTCCTACCTCGGGCGATAGACTACTTAGTCACCTCGCTTCCCGTTAACATTCTACTCTTTCATCCCAAGGCGCCACCTTTACACTAAAAATTTATCAGTGCAAAACTAAGCCGAGCTAGGCCACCCTTGCACTATACAACTTATAACCCCCCCCTTCACCCCTACCCTCCCATACCGTGCACCACCAGCCATTTTGTTTTGACCGCCTTAACCAATAATGCCTTCCTCCCTGTGAATTGATCAAATAATTTTTTTATTGAGCAAAGCGCGTAAGTCTTCTAACTCTAGGAAAGCCAGTCAGTATCTCAATCAGTCTCTATATAGGAAGGCTAGTCTATGGAGAACCCCTAACTCAACTCTTCCTGAACTGTAGATACTCTGGGAAACAAAAGAAGGAAGCCAAAAGATATTGTTTCGGGATGTTAAACCGACTCAGCTAACAAGAAGAACCAGGTTGGTGACTGGTATTGTCTTGTTCTCTAAGGGGCGTCTCCCCTCGAGAAATGCTCGGTACCCACCTCGTCACCATATCCAATAGAAGCACTCTGGGATTAACGCCTATGCCATGAGGTCCCCACTTGTTAAATAAAAAGAGGAAGCTTACCTAACCCGCAGGGCATAATTCGGTGTTACTATTTAAGATCACTAATAAACACCTACCCGGGTGTGGTCTCCGGCAGGTCTTGTTCCGGTGTTGTGTTAAGCTACTACACTAGAGGAAGGATATAGTTGACTATTGGTTTTGTCTTGCAGTAAGGCATTTACCCAGCCAGATAAGTGCTCTGTTTACTGTCCCATTATTATAGCAGGAATCTGGGTCTTCAAGCACGGGTAAAAAATACTGCCAATAGGTGAGGTTATAAGACCGCCCAAAGATGAAGTAACTGATTAAGTTATTCGTGGTTAAGTTATTCGTGAAGGCCAGGTGCGGTTCTTTATTTGGTCTTCCCTAGTGAGTGGAAGAAGGAAGCCAATCTCACTCCGCAGGTCTTTATTTGAATATACCTAATAACATAAGTAAGAAGCTATCCGGATATAGTCCACAGTCTTGTCCCGAATCTCCCTTATAACATAAATAATAGGCTAACCAATCTCAGTCTGCGAGTCATCATTCGGAATGTGAAGCCCACCCAACTACAGAAACTAACTAGGCAGTTAACGAACGGGCTTACCCCACTGTATAGCCATTTCCCTATAGAAATGCTCTATGACTGTCCTATTCGAATAGCTGTAATCAGAGCTATCTTACCCAGCATTTACCCTCGTTAGCTGCTCCAGAGCTGCACCACTTAACTTAATAGCGGTAATCAGGGCTATCTCTACCAGCGTTTTCCCTAGAAAGCTACTCCAGAGCTGCACCAACAAAAGATTTCCTCATGGCCTCCACAAAATTACTGGAAGATATTACATACTTTTTTTATAATGAAAATCAGGTTGTAGGGGTGATTTCCTTATCTTCAAGTGCTCCTAGCCATCATTGTAACTCCCTGTGCATTGCTCCTCCTCTAGTCACCACCTGCATCCCTAGGTATGCATAGTCTGGAATATACCTTGGTTCAAGATGCACCAATTTTGCATTATGTTGACGCATCCTTGCTTCCCATTTTCTTAGCAATTCTGGACAATTCTCGGTCACGTGACTAGTGTCCTTGCAATGACCACATCTGGGTCTCCTTGGCTAGTAGTAATTCCTGGAGATGTGGCTTATTTCATCATAGTTGTAACATCTTATCGGGATAGTTATACCTTAATTCCTTCCTCCCCTAAATACTCCCACCAGATCCTCCTTGGTATCCTCCCCCTGTACACCTATACCATTCCCTTCGGGTGGCACCACCAAAAACATATTATACTCTAAAGAACTCTTTGAAAATAATTCCAAAAGGGTGTATGGTGTGCATGACAATTCTCTATGTTATGCATGTTTTTCCCCTATAAAAAGAACATAATAAGGTCATAGGAGTAGACATTTACTTCTGTAATAGTGGATAGAGTTGTGGTTGGTAGTTGTAGGCACTATCAATTTCATAATACTTCCTGGCCATCTGCCCCAGGAAACTGGTGGGGGTGGATTGGGGAGCCAAAATCCCTATTCTAAATGATGGACAATCATTATCAAGGTGTCCTTCTCTTTTAAAGACAACGCACTATATCTGCTCCCTTCCCATTTTGGTCTTGTTTAGTTCCTGTAGCTGCTCCATCAAGGGTGGATTGTTGTTATTGGAATTGTGTAATTTTAGGAGTTACGCTAAATTGAAGAAACATCTGTAACTCCCACTCAGGTAACACTAGGGTATCCATTCATGGATTCTCTTTTTAGGGATTGATTGCACCGATGCTTCTATCTGTGAGGTCTACCTCTACTGCATCAGTGGTATCCTGGTCAAGGGTAGTAACCCCACGGATAAACCCTTCTTTGTGTTGGGTCTAATGTATGGGGTACATTATCTTTTTTATCAAAAACTTGAAAAACACAGGTCATATTCCCATGCACTTTAACCAACCATCTGTTTCATTTTATTTAATATAAGTGCGACTCTATTGCTCTAAGTATAGCCTTCTAGAATGAAAATAGAAAGCCAATATTCAACTCATCCAAGGTCTTGGTAACAACTTTTGGGGTATACCTAAAAAAACTCCATATACCAATGTAGTGCCTTTTCCCCGTAACATGGTTTTCAATTACACTAGTTTAACCTCTTAAAGTAGTCCTCTTGGCCCTCCATATTGACTCACAGAGGAACCAATACTACTCCAAATAACCTAGAACCCTTCCCTGAGAACTTGGGAAGGCACATGTTAGTTGTTTTTGTTGCTTTTATAGCCATATTACTAGTTTTATTTTCTAATAAAAGAAAAACTCAAAGGCTTGGCAAGCAAACTACGCCTGCTTAAAATACTGGGACTTGAACTAAATCCTACACTCATACCCATAACTTTGCTAGTGCTTCCTCTTACACCAGGTTGCTTAGTATCTTTCGGATTAGTTTCCCTGTACCGATAGACATAGGAAGATTGTGTGGGACCTGAAGTGCTAGCAGTGCCTTTTGCAACTGCAGGTGAATGTGAATCCAAGGACATTTGTCCCATCTGGTTCATCACCTGAATAGATGTGGGCATTCTCCATCGAACCAATCAAACCATCGGCGTGTGGTCTAGTTTTTGGTTTCGTAGGATCCGTTTCGGCCCGTGGTGTATTAGGCAAAATACAGTAAATAAACCCTAGATTGTGAGTAAGTAAATAAATATAACTGTTGGGCTATCATAATTGCTTGCTCCTTGGTAGTAACTCCTGACAAGGCCACATCCTTGGAAATATAGGGAAAAATTGAATGAACCAATCTTTTCAAAAACTCGGGGATATCGGCTTGAAGAAGAATGAGGCGCCAAGCCCTCCATTCATGAATATGATTGGAAAGATGGGTATAAGTGGTTTGCCAAGATGTCAACAGTTTCTATCCCCGTCTCATAGCGGACAGGAAGTTGGAAATGTAAACAAAAAGTCATTGCAAAGTTTGCAAAGTCATGATATGATGCTCGTGGGAGCTCTATATACTATTTACAGCTATGCCAATCAAGGTACGCAAAAAGTTTAAGCCTAATACTACCATCCATATAATGAGTTCGATGAACACCATGGAATATGATGTTATTGGCAGGATCTTATCCAGCTTTTTCCTTCAAACTTGGGGATGTTTGAAGGTAACTTAGTAGGTACCTGAGGCCAGCTAGGATTATGCCCGGGTCATTAGCTTCGTCAAATCCAGGAGATTCAACGTCACCAAAAACGACAGTTTAGCTTGGGCAAAAGATTCTAGTTACTGGGAGCTTGTCCCATCATTTGATTTCCACTCATGAAAATATTACCTGGGGCATTTCCACAACCAGTCATGAAAGATGGATACATTTGAAAACTAGTGTTCTGCGGGAAGCCTAACATAGGCAAATTTTGTTGGGGGAGCTCAGTAATGCCATATAACAGGGGTATGGGTGCCCCCAGCGCTAGAAAAAATGCTACCGGAATTTTTTTATTGTAAACTGCTGGTAAAGAGTATTTTTTGTATGTAACTTGGTCTCTATCGAGCGTGCAATAAAAGTGGGCCTCTGAGGGTCAGTAAGGGGCGGGTTTAAGGTTTGTGTTGGTGTCGGAACGGGGTATGGCTTCGATCTCAGTAGGCCCAAGACCAATCAACGAAGGTGCGAGAGGGCAGTTTAAGGTCACCCTCATTAAATAAATCACCAGAGGTTAAAGTACTCTCGTGGATACAAGTACCCTCAGAGCTGAAACGTATGTTATGTGTCTGCCTCAGGTACCGCAAGCACTTCCCACTTGCACTCACCCGGGTGGAACCTAGTAAAAGCAACTAAGAACACCACTTCACGATCGGCAGCCGGGGGCGAGCAGTCCCCTCGTACCCTCAGGCGAATGGTGCTCGTACCTCTCACCCCTCCGGTCGTATATAGATAAATTATATGCCTACGAACCCTGAAAACACCATATTCTCTTATTAAAATGTGCATTTCACGAAGGCTCTTTCTTGGCTTCGACCCGACCCCAACAATAACCCAACAAGCTATTTGGGTACCCGAGAGTTGCTCTCCCGCTCCAAGCCAATCAGGCAGGTTATACCTGAATTTTTCATACTGTGGAAACATTAGGCACGGAGAGGCACGTTAGTGTTTTCAGAATTTATCGGGCTTTTATGCCCCCCCTTATTTTTAATATACGTCATTCCTCCAATGCGGGTGGGAAAGCTTTCAACTTTTTCCATACTTTGGGTAGGCGCACACACTAGGATAGGAATGAGTACTGATTGGGTCGGGCAAGTTATTTAAGGAAATAGCATTCATAACTTGCTTCAGAATTATCATTAGCCAAATCTATGTTGTAATTTGTAATTATGCGACCTTAATCTCTTAATCTCTAGGCTATGTTTGTTAAGCCCATAAATCTTCCCAGTTCTTATCCTGATAGTCCAGTTCAACAATTGGCTTTAATTAAATGTAACCATTTTTGTAGACTAACATTATGGGGTAAGGTAATTTTATTGGTATACATAATAGTATTTTTATATTAGATTAAATAGGCATTTATGATCGTTTCCCTCTTGCAAGGTGTTGGATTACCATATGCAGGTACTACTATGCTGCTATAATAATATAAAAAGGCAAGGTGTTTATTCCTCATAAGCAGCAGGGGGAAATCAATCCTTATAAAGGAGGTAATAATAATCTACTCAAAGTTTACTCTAAGTTGTTGGACTTATAAAAGACTCATGAGAAGCAAAAAGAGAATCAATTAGGCTATATAATATAACAGCTAAGAGTAGCCACCACTAAACTGACGCTTCTGCTGCTGCATTTGTAATCTGGCCCACTTCCCTTTTAACATGGCTGCCCTCTTCTTTCTCTGATAATTATATGACTGATGTGTTTTCCTCGCAGTATATGGACCAATCCAATATGTTTAGGCCAGTGCAGTATAATCCCCAATGAAGTAAGGAGGCAAGCAAAAGCGATACCCCCATCCCCTATATAATATATATGTCAATCCGATCCGTGATAACCAGGAGCAAGGGTAAAGCTAAAATGATAATAGAGTTGCAGGTAAACTAATCAGTAGCAGTAGTAGCGTAAAGGGTAGGTAGCACTAATTTGGCCCCCCTTTATTACCAGCGCTCTTTGTTCCATCCTCACAAGGTTCCTTATATCGGTATTGACTCCTCCTCGTCATATTATTTTGAGGCTTTTTGAAGCAGGGCTTCTTCTATAAAGAGGGTTTCTATTCAGTATCAGACCTAAGAAGAGGATCATATTGCCACCAGTCAGTGGCTATAAGATGAAACACCACCATAAATTACACTGGGGGCGTACCACTAACACCGATGGACACAAAACAGCCCACCACCTGAGCCTTGAGCCTGTAGTAACCTTCCAGAAGCCTTCAGTCAGAAGCCTTCAGCCAAGTCCACCACCAGAAGCCATTCATCATCCGTCAAGCTCCGCCAAGAACCATGGGTTTGATAGTCCCAAAAAGATGCTGATCACACGTAATATACGTTTTTATTATCTCGGGTCTGGTATGAAAGGGGCGTTATACCGAACTGAATTGAAACTGGGGTTGGAGGAAGGATAAATAGAACTATAGTTTTCTCCGGTTTGAGCCAAACAGGCAGGGATGTTACCAATAAGTACGAGTTAGAGGGTGGGTAAAGAAAAGGTAGGGTGGGTGAGGGGGGGTGTAATTAGGGAAGCGCCATAACTTTACCTGCTGTTTTTTACAAAGAAAGAGGTTTTTACAAGCCTACCACACTCAGCCTAACCTACGACATAATTTGCATCAGTTGAAAGTAGCAGCATATAAAGTAAAAGCAGCACTAGTCTAACCAGCAAAAGATGACTAGTAGAGTAGAATCAATTAAGTTAGAGACTCCAAGCACACGACTCCAAAAGCCAAGAAGGGCATGTGGTTCCGTGGTGGGGTAATTATGGAAGCACTGACCAATGCTGGGGTTGTGCGCAGACGGGGGTGGTGGCGTTGAGACGTTATAAAGAAAGCAAAGAATAAGTATTATAAATTTGGATATGGCGTTTTATTCATATATATATAATAGGTATAAAGTTGTAATAAGCTTGAAGCACAGGGTAAAACCAAAGGGAAGGGTCGACGAAGCAGCCAGAAGGCAGGAGCCATTGGAAGAATACTGTGACGATAAAAAATGATTCTATGGCCACATTATGCCCACTGTAAAAAAACCCGTTGACCCTATATGATTTAGGCCCTTCCAACTTCAAATTGAGAGTGACTTTTTCTTCGATAAGAATTACTTTGTAAGACGTTTCAACCTATTGCTGCTGCAACCACGCTTGCTTGGACTTACTTGAAATTGCTGGAATGAATTATAGGATTTCTGGCTGGGTTGACCCAGGACCAGAAAAGAATAACTTATCAGTTCACCACAAGCTATTGACGAAAGGGGGGATTTTCATTATAAAAGAAATCCTGTTTAGATTACATATAAGGGGGTTTAGGTATCCAAATGGATAATAAAGTTACGTTTTCCTAAAGAGCGGGTGGATCAAAAAGGAATCGCATTGACTCATATATAATATAGATAAATATTCCAGCGGTCGACCGCTCAACAAAAAAGAAAGGCGTAATTACATATATAAAGAATGAACAGCTTTTTTATATAAGTAGTTGGTCAGGTGGCAAAGTAAGTAGTTGGTCAGGTGGCATCCTTAATTAAGTCCTTTCTGGAATTTTATCCTTTTCTGAAGTAATCTCCAATGTTTGCCATTCGATATCTTTCCATAGATTTGACCTTTCATTCTCTTATTCCTTTGTGGGGGGTTAGAGCCATTGCATCCGGGTCGTCGCCAATATTCCTCTGGGAAAGAACCAACGATTGAAGCGAAACCGAACTTCGATGCTAGTGAGTGGGCAGAAGCTGCAAAGGGTATTCGACAACAATATAAGAGAGAACCTTCGCATAGCGAGGATAACAGTAGTCTTTTTACCCAAAATGGTATGGATGAAAGAACCTCCGTCGATGTCCCACCCAGTGACAATGATACATCCTCTGCTTCAAGAAGCGAAAACGCCCGGAAGTATGATGCGGAGGCAAATCGGAGGAAGAGATCTGATGATTCCTTTGGAATACCACCATTCCATGTGTATCTTCGGATGACCCATTTATCCACGGACTTCCGTAAAAATCGTTCTGGTTCCCGGTGCACCCCTCTTTCATCTAATGGATAATAAAGGAACCATACATGCAACGTATGAGGGAGATCCGCGAGGAGGTGTCCTGCCTATGCATAGAGAGAGCGCAGCGGAAAACATCAATCCGGTTACGCGGGTCAAGTTTTTCCACCTTATTTTGGGACCTTTCTCTCTACAAGGTGCACCGACAAGAGAAAATCTTCTTCTTAGGTGCGGTTCCCTTTTCCCCCAGGCCGCTAATCGTGGTCTCTTTGGTGGAAACACCCATAGATCATGTGATCTCCCATATAGCCCTGCGAAGTACCGAATCCTCCGGGAAAAAGGGCGATGCTCTTGGGATTAAAAAGAGCATTCCCAACGTGGCCGGAAGAATTTTTCCAACTTTATGGCCGTACGGGCTGGGAACCGACTACGCGCTCGAATCGTACGAGAAGATAGCGAGTATGTATCAAAGGGAGAAGAAAAGAGGGCGAAACCCTAGCAGGGGAAGGCGCTCTATTCTCAACTACCCCAAACCAAACACTCGAAGGGGTGCGCGAAACCCATAATTGGAAACCAGGTAGACGGAATTGAAGGAACCCGCCTCATCGGGATGGAGCCTAGTTCGTAGTATCTTAAAATGGGAAACCTCCCCATGAGAGAAAGGACAATTAATTTTACTGCCTGTCTTACTGATACATAGTAGCTTCCTGCCAAGGTGATAAATTTGTTACGGCAACGTAGATCATAGATAAGGGCGAATTACGCCTTTACCCGAGCATAGCAAAGTTTCTATTCCCCTTTCTCGGCCCCCTAATTTGGATTCCGACAGTTAATGATATGGGAACCTGAGGGTAAGAGTCATCTTAGGTAGCATAGTCTGCGTACATAAATTTAGAACGCTCCCCAGCTTACTTTTTAGTGAATTTGTTATGCTAATGTATATTTTTGTAGAAGGTCAGGCAAGGCCTTTACCGAAGCTATTGCTGCGTTATATTTTAGAGTTAATACTATAATGAGTAGGACGACAGCTTTAAGGTTGGGAAGCAGGCTTCAGTCTTACCGGTTCGACTCCGGTCAATCTTGGTCGTTTTAAGGAGGGGGGTGCTCATGAAGTCCGGTCCGCAAATGTGAAGGAGGGGCGTGGCCATGTACGGTGAGGAGGTAACATTATGGGAAAACCTATTGTAATTTGTCCCGGCAAGATTTCTATTGAGCGGTAGCGAGTCGCCCGGCTCTTACCTTTCTATCCTGATCTATTTTGATATAGCTTGAACCTTTTGGATATAGTGAAGGTTATTTTCTTATTTTATTGGCTTTAAATAAAATGATGGGTTTAAACTGATGAAAAGCTATTTCGCCCATAATTGTACGTTGCCTATGAATTGGTCTTTCCCTTTTTGAAAGAAGAGAGAAAGAAGAAAGCGGCCTCCTGCCCCGCCGGTCTGTCACTCAAGGAGGGGTATGCACGCTTTTTTCGCGCGCATATCCTTTTGGTCTTCCATTTGGGGTTTGTGGGATCGTCAGGTATCGGGGTTGGGTTTCTTATGAGTGTATTGCTTGCAGCTTGAAGTTCATTTGCTGGTTGAGGGACGTACCGTGTGATTAGCGTGTGAGACTATCACGATCGGTTGTTCGGAAATTGGAATGCTTATTTATATATGTAATAACGCTAGTGATTTAATGGTGATTTTCAGATCATATTTATATATGTAATTATGCTTTTCAAAAACACCATAACTTGCTCTACGGATTCCGTTTCTGTAAGCGAGAGTCACTCGTTATATATGTAATAACACTTGGTTCAGTGTTCGTCGTATTCCCTTTATTATATATGTAATTATGCTAGTGGATTTTGATCTCGAAATGATCACTTAACTAGATATCTTTCTTTAGGAGATAACCATTATTTCTATACGTAATTACGCTTCGATTTTCTCGTCTATCTGATGAGGCATTGATTTCCTTGCCAACCAAGATAACTCGTAAGCGACCGTTAGTCATTCTTTATATATGTAATTATGAATGCTTAAATACAAGTAATTATGAGCGGGGCACCTTTACCCGTACTTCGGGCGTGGCGACCCCAAACTCATCGCCGATAAATAATAGGGTAGGGCGAGCGAGTGCCACCTTACCTGCTCTTCTAAGGAGAGGCGGGGCCCGGCGCTTTGAAGGAACAACCATTCGGAAGGGAGTAGGGACCTACCTGCCCAGTTGAGTGGGCTAACCGATGGATGAAGGCGGAGGGACCATTATGAATGAATTTACCTATATCAAATTATAGTTTTAAAAAACCGATGGGATGGATGAATATCCTCTGAACCCATCAAAATAATCGGCCGTTTGCTTTTGACAAAACCGCATCTAGGGCATAATGTTTTAAAATTTACCAGAACCACCCCAACCAGGTGCCTTAATATTTGAGGGAATCCTCTTTAGCACCCACACCTAATGTTATTTTCATATGCGGCAAGAGGTACAATGGAATGGTCGAATAGCCAATAAAAACTTTATTAGTTACCCTGGGCTCCCCCCGATTTATTGCTGGATGGCACGGCACGGATTTTCATTCCATCCTCCTTGGCCCAGTTGGAAAGCTCCGTTGTGTTATGTTGGATCGTTGGATGGAACTGCCGGATTGGATTTAGCCAGACCCCTTCTTACATTTAACAGGCTTGCTTGGGCACGTTGAACATCGCTATTGACTTGATCAGCACAGCAGCCTATTTTCATTTATTCCTGTTGGACAGTTCAGCTGTGGGATATTCCGTGGGAGCTGCTCCTGCCCTATAGATTTATAGCCAGACACATCGAAGATGGATGGAATTCCCCTGAAGCCATAATTAAGAACTGCGTGCCTAATAGCACCGCGACTTATTTAAACCGAAGGTCGTGGTGAGTAAATAAAGCTAATAGCTAATAATAATGATACCTAAAATAATCTACGGCACAACTCAAAGGTAAATAGTGAAAACGAATAAGTAGTAACCCTGGAAGTGTTTCCAAACCGGGGGTAATTTAGAAATAGTGGTTTCTACCTGTATTCGATCCAACCAACAGGGCTGTTCCCACGCATGATTGATTCTACTACTTCTTTTTTTTTCCTATGCCACCCACCCAACTATTCAAGCAAGCAAGCGCTTCCTTCCATCTTCGATGCGTCTGGCTGTAGTGAATTGGGGCAGTCGTAAGTTAAACCGATAAAAAGACAGTGTGAATCTAATAAGTTATGGGAGTAGTTACTAAATTAAAGAAAGCAGTTCTTAGGGATCCCATCCCATGCACCCAACGGTTGTTCCTGTGGGATCAACTTCCATTCAATCCAATGCTAGTAAGCGTAAAGTAAATACCACTGAAGTGCCCACCCAATCCAAGCTCGCTCGTACAATCTCTGAATTATTCTGGCAGTAATTAAGTAATAGGGGAGTTCCGGGGATCCAACGACTGGCTGTCTATAATCCAAGAAATGTTGTAGGGATCTAAAGGTAATACCGGTCTAAGTGTTGTACCAAGTACGAAGATTTCTCATTGTCGAAGCCCGTCCAACGAGGCTCTCTCCTATCTAATTGACCATTAATTATCCAGCTGTGTTTATGAAGTTCTGGCTTTAGTTCTTCATCAATCCGGCCGGCAGTTCCACAATCTCTGGTGAAGGTTCTGGCTGTAATGAATGAATCCCAATAAGGGAGTTCCGATCCGACGATTCCACAACTGAGCGATCTAACAAAAGTAAAGTTGGGTGGGTAGCAGTTTTAAAGGCTCTTCGTCTGAAAGCAGTAGTAATCCGGAATCGTGTTGGCAAGGCTTGGCCAGGACAATAGGTAATACGTTGTAGAAGTTTTTTGGTACCAATAAGAATTCATAAGTCCAGGTAAGGTAAAAAAATTTCCTAGTAGCAATGGAGTCATCATGAATTCCTAAAAGTATCTGAAACCCGTCCTCTAAAAGAGAAGGTATAGTGCGCCCTAAGTGATTAATGAAAGTGGTATAGGGGAGAAAGCAGTTCCAGGTATTTAGGTATAAATATTTTTTGGTAACAAGCGGGAGGGCACTATTTACAACTCCCTAGGTTCCACACTACCCACCTTAAAATAACTATACCTGCTTATCCCTATACCATGTTCCTTAATTAATAGCTTCATTAGTACTGCTACAGAACTTCTTCTATTTACCGGGGCTTTTCAAATTGACTGGAAACACGGCTCCCCTCGTCCGCCATACAGGATAAAAGTCCCACATATTATAATAGAGATTCTAAAGAAAGCCCCTTTCCCCTATTGAGTCACCGAACGGAAAAAGTGCCTAATAAGTGAGCTCTCCCTTCAAAGTGTAGTTTCTAAATGAAGGGTAAGTAAGCCGGTGAAAGGTAAAAGTACAGCAGGTTGGTAGCAGTAAGTAAATAGAAAGTTAGAGTAAAGTAAATCGCAATTGCTGAAAGTGCCCAAGCACGCACGTACAATAAAAAAAGGTAAGTAAATAGAAGGAAGGGGTGGTTATTTGTTAGCACGGTTGCACGTAAAGTAAAGGCAAATAGGCTGAGTAAGGGACAATAAAGTGCTGCTACCCTACTGCTAAACCCGCATTCCTGGCTGAAGCAAGTTGGTATCAGTCAGTTGGGGAAGTTTATATGTTTTTAAAGAGAAGAGGTGGGGGAGAGTAGGTAACAGAAGTAGGCTTAGTAAAGTCAATAGTAAAAGTCTAAGTGCCCATCCAAGCAAGCCCTTCCAATCTCAGTAGTAAAGCTAAATCCAACAGGGCCAGCTGTTTATACGCAGATCCCAGGCCTGGTGGTTCTCCCATGCCACTTCCATTAATTCAATTCATCGAGCATCTTAAGGTAATGATGATGCTGGGAATTATGTTAGTGAAACTGGTGCTTCTGGGAAGTCTGCTCCTGAAACTGGTTATGCTGGAAATTCTGATACTGCTGCTTATGAGGCTACTGAGTTTTAATGCTGCTTAGAATGAGGGGAAACCGGTTCAACTGCTTATTGTAATGCTCGCGCTGGGAATACTTTTTATCCTCCTGGAAATGCTGGGAATCAGAATGATGCCGGGAATGCTCTGGGAACTGCTCTTACACATTTTCCGTCTCCGTTCTTACACATTTTTTGTTTCCGTTCATTGTGGTTGTTCGTTCTCTTCCCGCTAACCCCATTCCGCGAGGACCGTAAATTGGCGGAGAATGCTGCTGGTAGTGGAACTGGATCTACTACTCTTTCTACTGCAGGGAATGCCTGCCTCTTCAGCTTATGGAAATGCTGGAAATTCTGATACTGCTGCTTCTTAAAGATAAGGAGGGGATCAAATGGAACAAACCAACGAAACAGAGCTAATGCGTCCTTGAATGAACAAACCAAAAAACCCTCTCTTTAAACCTTAACGCACATTGAAAGAAAAAAACTAATGTTTAAATACTAATCATTTTAGCAATATTGTGAGAAGGCTAATTATATTTTATACCTAGTTAGTTTCATTATAAAGGGCTATGCTAGCATGCTAGTGCGTCATCATTAGAATTATACATTAGACATTATCCTATGGTATAGCACACCATCACCAACCGACCCTCTATTTGCAAAGTAGTAAATGACCAATTAGAACATTTACATATTCTTATAATTACAAGCATGCACATTAAATATGATATAATTTATTTCTATTTACTAAACACACCATGAGCATATTATCAATGTCATCTACAGGCTCATTTATGGGAAATAAGAGGTTGTCCTCTGCTCTTAGTTCATCCATGCATAAGGAAACTGTACAAGGTTGTTGGACATGATCCTCCTCATTATCCTGTTATTAGTTCAAAAAATATCCATAACTCCCATCTATTTATAACGTTATAACCGCGCTTTCGCCCAAATAGCGCTTGTTCAGGTTTGAAAGATGTTTCTACGCCCCTCCCTACTGGTTCATTTTACTGACGGTTCTTGTTTACCAGGTGACCCATTAGTTTCCAGCTTGGGGAGTTATGAGTAGGAAAGGGATAGCTCCAGCGGGGGTGGGGGAATGAATGGGTTCCTCTTGCGCTTAAGGCTAGTGGTTCTTCATCCGGGTATATGTTCCGCAATTTGAGGCTCTAACATGTATGGGTTTTAACACCTAATAAATTGGGTCTGAAGAGAGTTTTAAAGGATGTTTTTCTGTCTTTGGTGTGGTGTTAGTTGGATGCGAGACTAGATTTAATGAGACTAAGCTGTATTTTAGCCTGGATGGTGAAGCAGTTAATAAGCTTGTTTGCCTGTGATAAAGATTGCCAGGTGCCCTGCTGCCGTCCATGTCCGCCTTCCTTGTTCCGTCTTGCCTTTTAAGCACGCCTTGCCCATGCCATTTTTTCTTTTATTTTGCATCCATAATCGAAGAGTTTTTAAAAATAGCAAGCTCAGCTCGGACAAAATGGAGGAGTCCAAGTTTTACCCCAATAAGGTAAGGCAGTTAAAAGGTAAAAAGCAACAAATGGTATGGCCAACCAATGGGAACAAACCCAATAAGATCGGACCAATCATAATACAAAGAATTAAATAAGAGAGGTAAGGAGGATCTGCTCTCATTGGCTGCTTTACATTATAAGACTTAGATATATGTAGCTTACACAGTTTCTAGTTTGCTATAGCTAGTATGAAGGTGAGATGTGTGATGAGGTGCAGATGATTATGTGAGATGAGATGATGTGTGTGATGATGAAGATGGTTTGGTGATGGGATGATGGGACGAGGTGCAGATGATGTGATGGCAACTGGTGATAATCTGTTCGACTGGTGTGGTGCGACTGGTGATGATCTGTTCGACGAAGATGAGACTAGCATTACTAGCTTTCATCAATGCACGAGGATTGTATTCATTCCATCCTGCACTGATCTTTGAATGCTTTCAATTTGCTGGAGATTTTATTGGAAGATTATGCCTGATCTTTGATTCATGATGCCCGATCTTTGTTCATCATCATATTTGCGCGCAACTGGTAATATCGCTACTAGTTGGATATAAATCATATGGCCGATTGGTACAATCAATTTATTACATATGTAAAACTAGGATCAACAATCAGACAGAGTGTGATGACCAGAGTGTGATGACTTGTTTGAAATGGCTTATTTGTTTATTAATTGGAGACTTACGCCCTGTCTGCTTCCACTGGCCCTGTACTGCCCATAATTCTTCCCTGCTTTTTTTTCCTATGCGCGATGCCATTTTTCATCCGATGCCGATTCGAGCCGAGGCCCAGATTGATCCGATGCTTGATCCAATGCCGATGAATGAATTGGTTCCCGTTGCAACCCGCATTTCAGAAGAAAGAAGCTTTTCATTCGCTTTGCCCCTTCTTCACTTGAGGATTCAGGCGCTCAGGCGCGCTAGCGGAGGGACAATTACAAATGAATCGAGTTAACTATAGAACAAGTCGAGTTCGAGAACCCAGATTATATAATATGCCCACGACCCTGTCAAACACTAACGTGCCTTATGAAAATACGCATTTAGGCGATAAGGGCGGCACCTTTACTTTCCGATTCAGGCGTCCAGGGAAAAGGCTATGGGAATTAGGCAATTCATTGAGTTGACTATTTACCAATTTTGAGTTATTGAACCCAGAGGTGCGCCAGCCCCTTCGGAACCCCCCAAACACCAATCTTTTATTATGAAAATGCGCCTCACCATATGAATAGTGAGCGGGTTTCACCTCGGTTGAGGAGCGCTTTTAGGATCGACCGGACCGGACCCACCTGGGTGCAGGAAGCCCAGAATAATAAAATGAGTGAACAGGCGCGAAAGCGAGCTTTTATATATGTTCTTTATTTATACAACCCTTGCCTTGAGCTTCATATACGTTCTATCGGGTGGGATCTTCGACTACCTATCCACCTTCAGACCTAGACATGTTAGCCTTAGACCACTTGGATTCATGAAGCGCTTAGTTAGGAGGGAGGTACAACTATGAACCTCTTATCAGCAGGACCGGATCACCTTACCCTTTACTTGATTTACTGCTTGATCCTAGTTGAGGGAGTCTTGGGAGTCTTGCCCAACCCATTTAATTACCCGTATCTTAGAAGGAACTGATGGATCGATCCCTTACCTTAGACCTAGAACTGTCACTTATTGAATCTGCCATATGCCTTCTCTTGTAGGGACGGCATTTACTTTATACCCTTATATTTATCCCTTCATTCTAGGACGATGGAGTGCTGCCTGCCCAATACATTGATTAAGCCAGGAATACCTTGTAGGGGGAGAGGAGCCTTCTATTTACCCTTTACCCTAATACCTTACCTTATTATCTGGTACCGTGTATCACTTGTCCGGCCAAGCCTTGCCGATACTATTAAAGAATTAGAACCAACTGGTTAGGAAGAGCCTCACCTTCCCTTTCCATTTTAGTGTCTGCTACCAACAACCCACCTTAGCCCTGCTTACCTTTCTTACTTCCCTTCTCACCCACTGTTTCTGGCGGCTTACTTATAGAAGGATATAATAAGTAAGTTAGAGGCCCTTGATTCCTGACACAAGGAATAGGCTTTATTCCCTTGGAAAATGAAGGGGATAACCTTATCTCCTATGGCCCCTCAATCAGAACCTCGGAAATGGCCTGACAAATCCCCTTTACACTGAATAGCTTGTTGTAGAAGAGGAGAACCATAGCATAAATAAATGAAGTTATTTTAGAGGAGCCATTCCTTATAGTCCACCAAGGTTGGGTCTTCTTGCCATCAATAATGTTACGTTTAAGTCAAATTGTGGGTAGGATCCATTATGTAGTCTACGAGGAGCTTTTGTAGCCTAGAAAGATGGTTGATTGAGATGGAGTTGAAGGTGGGCAGTTAATCCTATCGATATAAAGCATCTAAACAATATTCTCTTTGCCATTCTTATAGATGATCTCAAGCTTATAGATGATCTCAAAGTCATAGGCTTGAAGGTGGGCAATCCACTTATGTTGTTCTTCTATTGGAGTACCTTGCATCGGTAATTGCTTCTAGCTGTGGTGGTTAGTTTTGAAGAATTTATAACCAAGGAGGAATTAACGCCACTTGGCCACTGCATAAAGTATGGCAAACATTTCTTTATTTATGTGGACCCATCATTAAACTCCATGCTTTCAAAAGAATGGGTCTATCACCCTTTTTCAAATACTATGCCAAGTCCAAGTCCAGAATAATCACTTTGAAGAAGGGCAAGGTGGAAAGCAGGTGTGGAGAGCATTAAAGTAAAAGCAAGCACTTTAAGACTCTCCAAAGGTTGTTGTGCCTCAATTGACCAATAAAAAGCATCCTTCTTTGTTAAGTAGATCAAAGGACAAGCAATAGCGAAGATATTTTGTACAAAGCTTACAATATAAGCTTCCTAAGCCCAGGAATCCATGAAGCTTATTAAGGGAGGCACTAGCCACTCTTGAATGGCTTTAATCTTTTCAGGATCGATATGAATACCCTTTACGAAGATGATATGGCCAGATATTCCAAGGAAGTATTGGCAAATGAAATCTTGGATTCTTTTGCATAAAGCTTAGGTTGTGCTAAAGTAGCTAATACAAGATAAAATGCTCCATATGCTCTAGGAATGGTCTACCATATATGAGGATTTCACTAAAGAAGACTAAAAAAACTTGCAGAGATATTTACCAAACACTTTTTAATTAAGGCCTATGTTGCAGGAGCATTGCAAAATGTAAAATAACATTACTAAAAATTAGGCAATGTGGCCCTGAGGAGTCTTGATGCAGTTTTATCTTGGTCCTAATGCCATATAGGTATTGAAAACCAGTCAGACAAAGGCCTTTAGAAGGTACTTCCAAAACCAATATAAGAAGAAGAGTCAGATGAAGTTAAGAAGCAGTTGTATAAATTGTTGGAGCAAACACCAAAATCCCTGCACTAAACTAATACTATCCTCAGATTATGAAAGTTGAGCATCATAATCCCAGAAGTGGGGGAGCAGCCTCACTAATTATCTAAGGATCTATAGCTGTGTGCCGTTCTATAGCCGTAGTACCATCTGGTTACCATACACTTGAAATAAACATAGGGAAGGTTTCGAGAAAGGTCAGGGAAGGAGAGAAAAAAGCTCAATAAAAACCTTCAATTAGGGATTACAACTTCAGCTCCCACCAGGCCATAATTGGAGTTGGAGAATTCACAAAACCATCTCATTTGCTATTTTTATAAATAAGATTTCCTTTTTCCGGGTTTCGATGAGCATTCCTCCCTCATCTGGAATATAAAATGGAGATTATCTGGAATGAACTATACCCTTTACTATTTGTTTTTCTCTGGTTTGCCTTCGCATCCAGGCCCACACTTCCGCTTAACATATTATGTCGCCATATATACGTAACTAACTTTCTGTATTTTACTTTTAATATAGAATCCCACCAGGCAAGAGTCGAGAGTCGTTGGAACTACTCCAAAACCTATTCATTTCACATTTTTTGCCACAGTCAAAACCTTCCCCTCGGTACCTCGGGGAAAGTCCCTACGGGTCCTCGTTTTGATGGGTCCTATGAGCAATTACTCACTCATCTGGTATCGCAAATAGAGATTCTTTTTAATTAACTATACCCTTTAAAACACGTTTCTTTCTGCCACTACTAACAACCTTGTGCTTGGGACTCGCATATCTTCTACGTGGTTCCCCTAATTTAACTAGCTCTACTCTCAAAAATAGGTTTCAATCGCATATCTATGTTTGGCCATCCCAAAACCAAATAATCAATCTAGTCTCCATTCTGTGAAAAAGAGAGAAGAGAATAAATAAATATGCTGGGCTCAACTAAGATAATCCGCTTAACGAACGCTAGTTGATGCTGTCCGATCCACATTGGGTGTGTCTGGTGCCGGCCGATGCCAGAGCTGGGCTCTAAGCTGTAGTGTCAGAACTACTCTAGTTGTTGTTTCCCCGTGCAGGTGGTCGGGGGCAGGTGCAAAGCGGGCCCAACTATACACTTGCAGGGACGGATCCACCGATCGAACCAACCATCGAACCACATAAACACCAGAACTTGAGAACCAAACACCAACCTTAGAACCTCCCTTTGAACCTAACGCAAAGACTCGTGCCTAACGAAACTATGGGGTTACATTTTCATTTGCTTTATTATACGCATTTATACATACCGAAATTGCTTTATTTTATGGAAAATACTGTGCTAGAGTACAGGCAGGGCAGTTTCTAAGTTTGGGTGGGTGCCAGAATAAATAAAATCTATGGCCATGAAATTGGTTTATCTCGATACTCACCTAAGCTTATCCATAGTAGCTTTCTTTTGGAAAAGAAGGAATACATAGATTTGTGAGCGTTGCTCCGGATGGAAGGGTTTCTAGCTCTGATAGTTGTGTTCCACCTGGGAAAAAAAACAAAGCTATTTATGGACCGACTGTTAGAACTGATTTTATGACCGAACTGAACTGATTGAATGGAAAGGTGCAACACTCAAGGGCAGGTCAAACTAATGAAAAAATTGAGCCGGATTGCGACACCAGTAGCTCCTGAATTTACGAGGATTCCTTAGTAGCGAGGCCCATAAATATAGATGTAAAAGTAAGGGATATAGGAACATTGCAAATAGGAGCTATACCTACTAGGTATTTAGATTTCCATAATGCGGGGTGGTTAGTCTATATGCGTAGTCCATAGAAGAGCCTATTTGGTCATGCCCTCTCATCTTATGTAAGGATCGCAGATCGAAAAGCTGCTTATAAAGAGGGGACCGAGCAAAAGAACGCATAATAAAGAAGGGACGGAAGGGCGAATAGAGTAAATAGTGCAGCGGTGGTCGAAAGAGAAACTAAGAACGAGACTGACCCAGCCCAATAAAAGCAGCGATAAAGGCAGCCCATGAAAACATCACCCACGCTATTCTTGGTGAGTGTAGTCCTCCACCCGTGTGTGGGATAGGGTGCTTAATTACGATTCCTGCACTTGCAAATACAGATCCATATGCAGATCGAGTTATATACAATACAAATCCATCTATTTTTTATATTTTCAACTTCCCCCTAGTTAATATCATCAACCGGCACCCTACCCCCATGCTCCATAAGCTGCTGAATCTATTTACAAAAAACTTACTTCCCCCCACAATAAACCTAGACCCTACTTACAATTTAATTAAACCTCCACCTAGCTAACTTGCATGCACCTTTCGCACATACCTTGGAAACTCCATTAGTTATATTATACTCTCTCCTTTATAAATATTAGGAAGATAGGAATATTAGTATTCTCTCTATTATATTACTTTATTAGTTCTAATAAGGAAAGGAATAAATCTCTTGGTAGATATCTGTAATCTACACTTAGACCTTATAAATAAAAGCAATCTATCCCAAGGAACAACAAGGAAGATATAGAAAACTAGAATATGTATTAATATATAAATCATCGGTGTAAATCAAATTGACACTTAGACCTCTTTGGTTGCTCGTTGGGCATAATCACCTGCTTACTAATAATGCTTGTTGTATAACCACCCGACCTTTAAGTTTTTTATGATATATGGTTCCATCCAAATGGCATGTTATTCAACGATTTGATCAAAACTATTGCTTCCCTCCTGTCCAATA
>BSBM01001919.1:0-183144 GCA_027924585.1 Larix kaempferi
CCCCTCTCTCTCTGACTCCTATGCCTCTCCCCTCCACATATGCCCTCTTTTCATCCCCCTCGCCCCCCTCTCCCCATCCCCCCCCCTCTCTTTCCCTCCCACTATCCCTCCCCACTCCATATCCTTATCCTCCTATCCCTCCCTCCCTCCCCTCTCCTCCTCTTCTCCTCTCCTCTCTCCCTCTCCCTCCTCCCTCCTCCCACTCCCCCTCTCCCTCCCTCTGTCTCCCATTTCTCCTCTCCCTCCCTCTCTCCCCATCGCTCCCTCTCTTTCCCCCCTCTTTCCCATTCTCCCTCCCTCTGTCTCCCATTTCTCCTCTCCCTCCCCCTCTCCCCGCCGCTCCCTCTCTTTCCCCCCTCTTTCCCCCTCTCCCTCTCACCCCTCTCTCTTTATCTCCCCCACCTCTCTCTATCTATCTCTTTCTCCCCCTCTCCCACCCCTTTCCCCTCCCCTCCCCCCTCTCTCTCTCACCCCCCTCTTCCCCCCTCTCCCTCCCCCCTACCCCTCACCCTCCCAAACCCTCTCCCTCTCCCTCTCCCTCTCCCCCTCTCGCTTCCTATCTCCCCTTCCCACCTCTCCATCTCCCTCCCCCTCTCTTTCTCCCTCTCTCCCCCTCCCCCCTCTCTCTCTCTACTCCTCCTCTCTCTCCCCCTCTCCCCGTCGCTCCCTCTCTTTCCCCCCTCTTTCCCCTTCTCCCTCCCTCTGTCTCCCATTTCTCCTCTCCCTCCCCCTCTCCCCGCCGCTCCCTCTCTTTCCCCCCTCTTTCCCCCTCTCCCTCTCCCCCCTCTCTCTTTATCTCCCCCACCTCTCTCTATCTATATCTTTCTCCCCCTCTCCCACCCCTTTCCCCTCCCCTCCCCCCTCTCTCTCTCACCCCCCTCTTCCCCCCTCTCCCTCCCACCTACCCCTCACGCTCCCCACCCTCTCCCTCTCCCTCTCCCCCTCTCACTTCCTATCTCCCCTTCCCACCTCTCCATCTCCCTCCCCCTCCCTCCCCCTCTCTTTCTCCCCTCTCTCCCCCTCCCCCCCCTCTCTCTCTACTCCTCCTCTCCCTCTCCCCCCCCCATGCACTCTCTCACTCCCCTCTCCCTCTATCCTATGCATCCTTCATCTCCCCCTCCCACCCCCCCTTCTCTTCCCCCCCTCTCCCTCTTCCCTCCCCCTCAATCCCCATCCCCCTCTCCTCTCTCTCCCTCCCCCCCCCACCCCTCTCTCTCTCCCTCTCTCTCTCTCCCTCTTCCCCCCCTTTCTCCTCCCCTCCCCTCTTCTCTCTTTCAGCGCCCTATTTCCCCCTCTCCCTCTCTCTCTCTCTCTCTCTCTCTCCTCCCCTCCCCTCCTCTCTCTCTCACCCGCCTTTTCCCCTCTCCCTCTCCCCCCTCTCTCTTTCTCCCCCACCTCTCTCTCTCTCTCTTTCTCCCCCACCTTTCTCCTCCCCACTCTCTCACTCTCTCACCCCTCTCTTCCCCCCTACCCCTTCCCCTCCCCAACCTCTCCCTCTCCCTCTTCCTCTCCCTCTCCCCCCCTGCTCCCTCTCTCACCCCCCTCTCCCTCTACACTATGCCTCCTTCCTCTCCCCCTCCCACCCCCCCTCTCTCTCCCCACCTTCCCCCTCTTTCCCCCTCTCCCTCCCCACCTTCCCCCTCTTCCTCCCCCCCACCCCCCCCCCCATCTCTCTCTCTCTCTCTCTCCCCCCCCCTCTCACCCTCCTCCCCCCCTTGCTCCTCCTCTCCCCCCCTCTCACCCTCCTCCCCCCCTTGCTCCTCCTCTCCCCCCCCTCTCACCTTCCCCCCCATGCACTCTCTCACTCCCCTCTCCCTCTATCCTATGCATCCTTCATCTCCCCCTTCTCTTCCCCCCCTTCTCTTCCCCCCCTCTCTCTCTTCCCTCCCCCTCAATTCCCATCCCCCACCCCTCTCTCTCTCCCCCCCCCCCCACCCCTCTCTCTCTCCCTCTCTCTCTCTCCCTCTTGCCCCCCTTTCTCCTCCCCTCCCCTCTTCTCTCTTTCAGCGCCCTATTTCCCCCTCTCCCTCCCTCTCTCTCTCTCTCTCTCTCTCTCCTCCCCTCCCCTCCTCTCTCTCTCACCCCCCTTTTCCCTCTCCCTCTCCCCCCTCTCTCTTTCTCCCCCCACCTCTCTCTCTCTCTCTTTCTCCCCCACCTTTCTCCTCCCCACTCTCTCTCTCTCTCACCCCTCTCTTCCCCCCTACCCCTTCCCCTCCCCAACCTCTCCCTCTCCCTCTTTGTCTCCCTCTCCCCCCTGCTCCCTCTCTCACCCCCCTCTCCCTCTACACTATGCCTCCTTCCTCTCCCCCTCCCACCCCCCCTCTCTCTCTCCCCACCTTCCCCCTCTTTCCCCCTCTCCATCCCTCTCTCTCTCTCTCTCCCCCCCTCTCACCCTCCTCCCCCCCTTGCTCCTCCTCTCCCCCCCTCTCACCTTCCCCCCCCCCACCTTCCCCCCCTTCACCCTCCCCCACTCTCTCCCTCCCCTCCACTCCCCCTCTCCCCCCCCACTATCTCCCTCCCCTCCCCCTCTCCCCCCCACTCTCTCCCTCCCCTCCCCCTCCCCACTCTCTCCCTCTCACCCCTCCTCCCCCTCTCCCCCCTCCCCCCTCCCCACTCTCCCCCTCCCCTCCCCACTCTCTCACTCCCCCCCTCCCCCTCCCCACTCTCTCACTCCCCTCCCCCTCCCCACTCTCTCACTCTCCCTCTCCCTCCCTCCCCCCACACTCTCTCCCTTCCACCCCTCCCTATACCCCTTCTCTCCCTCCCTACTCCCTCTCCCTCCCCTCTCCCACCCTTCCCTCCCCCCACCCCTCCCCTCTCTCCCTCCCCCCCTTCCCCCCCTCCCCTCTCTCCCATCCCCACCCCACTCCCCTCTCCCATCCTTCCCTCCCCCCCCTCCCCTCTCTCCCATCCCCTACCCACCGCCCTCTACCTCCCCCTCTCCCTCCCCCTCCCTCTACCCCTCCTAATTTTCTCCCTCCCCCTCCCCCTCCCCTTTCCTCCCTCCTTCCCTCACCCTCTCCTAATTTTCTCCCCCTCCCCCTCCCCCTCCCCCTCCCCCTCCTAATTTATGGTATCCTAGCCTAGCCTACCCTTACCTTGTTTTTCCTATGCTATCCTACCTTAACCTATTCTATCCAACCCTAGAGGAACCTCTAGTAACCTAACTTAACTCAAGCTAGAACTTAAGTTTAAGTTAAACTAAGTCAATAAATACAATATAACTTTAATAATAAATAACATAATTTTTTTTCTTTAGATAACCTATAATAAAAATACAAATTTATTAAATATATTTATACATATTTATGATCAAATATGAAAATACATATACATAAGATCAATTTCTTTCACATATAGGTAAGTTCAATATCTTATAATAAAAGAATTATTATGTAAATATGAAAAAAATATAATAAGTAATATAAAAATGTAAGAAACAAAGTTGGTATAAAAAATAAATAAACAAAATCATTAACTAATAAATAAATGAAACCATTAACGGATTAGATAATATATTCCAAATACATTTAAAAAGGCATAGCTACATTAAAAAGACAAATAATTATTATAGCTTGAAATAAATACAACAAATATTGGAAATCCATTAAAAAAAACCCCAAAATTACAAAAACAAGTCAATGAAATAAAATTTAAATGTATTAATTGCATAGACAGATATACACATAATATCCACCACCATTCCTCCTTTGTCACTTCCTCTAAATTGCCCCAGCACTATGGCAAAGAATTAGGTTTCTTCAGCTTTCAAATCTGGATTACTACCGGTTAACTATAGTTAGGTACGTAAATCCCACCCAACTACAGAGAGACAAGGTGCTGGAGAAATGATGACTGATATTCTTGGATTTATACCAATGAGGAGAGCTGCGAGAGAACTTAATTAAAAGGATATCCTCTCCACAACTACCCTATCATAATGGATAAAGACTTAAGGTCAAATTATGCATTTTTTTCAACCATGTTAACATATCATGGCAGCGGAACGATATGAAAGTAGAGAAAATAAATCAGGTACACGAGAAAAAAAATACATTGGCAAAAAAAGGAACATACCTTGCAGCGCGGGGATGGTCGGAGATGAGATGATTCGATTTAGTCCATTTACAGATCAACTCCATCCGTCTATGGCATCAATAAAACTTCTTGATACAAGCAATATGCAAACTGTCAAACCCTCTAACGTTGTCTGCAACGTGAGCATGATTGCTCTATCTTGACAGCAAGAACCAGCATAGACAGAAAAGGGTAACTTAAATGAAAACTGTTTCCTCGGCAAGGGCCGAAGACACAACAAGCACCGGCTTGTAAAGCACGCGTACTGGGCTCGAGTTCGCCTATCTATTCACTCCGCTTGGACTCCACCTCCTCTTCAGCGCGCCATCGCTACGGAATCCAGTGGTTATTGGTCCATATCGGTGCTCATTTGTTATAGAATGGCCGCCTCTTCATCGTCCTCTCCAGCGTGTCATCGCTACGGAATCTGGACCATGCCATATTTGGGCGCCTCTTCAGCGTCGACCGGGGTGAAGTGACAGATACTTAAATTGATAGATAGATGCATGATGAATTTATGGGTGAGAACTGCATCTTTCCTTCCCAGTCCTTCCATGACAGATAATTATGTACGTGGTCTGTTGATAATGGTTTTCTTGAATATCCTTTCAGGATCTCACAGGGTGCGAAGATTCAAATAACAATGGGTAATGGCATTCCATACCTATCCTATAAAGAATATGGACTTTTCTATGCCACTGGGGTTCATTTCCCGTGAATTCAAGAAAACTGTCGATCACATGAGCCGTGCAGAGAACCCTTAATTTCCTTTGACAAAACCTTCATTCCCAGCGTGGTCGAAGCCCCTGGACGACGACATGCCGTAGGTGACGTGGTCGTAACAGCAGTGCGAGTACTCTTATCACCACTGGGAAATGAACTTGCAGTAATGGTGTTGCTGGTCCGCACGTAGGAACTTCATGTCCTCACGGCTCTGGTAATTTCCGGCCTGGGTCACGCTGATGGTGCTGTATATCATGTTTTCTATTCTGCTTTTCAGCTTTGCTTTTTAGCAACGGATAGTTTAGTTTTTTTCCAAACCTATCCGTTGGATTGTGTAACGGATAGTTTAGTTTTTTTCCAAACCTATCCGTTGGATTGTGTAACGGATAGTCAAACCTACCATATAACGGATAATTTTACTCCGAACCTAGCGATGGGATTTTGTAACGGAAGTTAAACCTAGCATACACGTTTACAGATAAAACCAAAATTTAAATATCGCAAAGCGATGGCAGCCTCATACGTATAATGCTTTAGATTCTACTTGGACATAAAGATTGCGAGAATAACTAAAACAGAGAGAGTGGAAGATTGAATAAGAGGACGAAGAGAGTGGAAGATTGAATAAGATGGGCAATGGGGAATGTTTGTAAATGGGGGTGGGTAAGGTACTTTAATTTAATGTTTCTTAAATTTATTTTAATAATTAATTATCAAATTAGTGTTATAAAAATCTAATAATAGTTTATTAAGGATTATAATATTAAGTTATTAATAAATATATGAAATAATATTTATATATTATTTTATTGATTTATTATAAAATATTAATTATGAGATGATTAAAATTTAAGTTTTTAAAATAAAATAGATGTATTTTATTATTGATGTGAAATATACAAAATCATTATTTTTTTTTGAATTAATTGATGTTTATGAATATAATTAAGAAATATTTTAATTTAGTTTTAATAATTTAAAAAAAAATTGAATTAATTGATATTTATGAATATAATGAATTTAAATTGTTTTTTGAATCTATAAATAGATTCAACACCATGGAATGCATTCATGGCACCTAAATTATGCAATTTCCATAGGTAATATATCTGATTCTAATATCTTTTAAGGATTTCCAATGACTCCTCAAAAAAATATGCTAGAAAAAGATTGAAAAATATTGACAATTTAGACTACACCTTAAGAAATATTTTAATTTAGTTAATAATTTTAAAAACAATTTTATAATTTTTTTTTTATGTTTCGCTCTATTTTAAATGTGATTTGGAAAGTATGATTGAAAAAAGTAATATTAAATTAAATTTTAATAAAAGTAGGATATAGATATAGTAAAGTAACAAGTTTTAATGTTTTATATACCTCTATAATTTTATTGAAAACAAAAAATGATACATAGTAACTAGTCCTTGTTTAATGTTTTACCAAAAAATTAATATTTTGAGAACCTTTACTGGAATACATGTTAGTGTTCACACATCTAATACAATTCTAATTAATGATATACTATATAGTTTAATAGGGTGTTTTACTAAAGCAATGCAAGAGATAACTCTAGAAGAGAGTGAGGAAATAAACATTAAGTTAGCCATCTTAATAGTTTCGGTTCAATTAGTATCAATACTTAATATGTAAAGTATTTATGCATTCAAATTTGTTTTACCTTATCTATCACAATCAACACTTAACTTTAACTTTATCCTTGAATAAACATTTAACTATTTAACCAAGATCATTTCTAAATATATTTTCACTCTATTGTGATATACTCGACTTTAACTTTATCCTTGAATCAACATTTCACTATTCAACCAAAATCATTTCTAAATATATTCACTCCATTGTGATTGAACACTTCAATAAGGAAGTTGTGGATTTATATATATATATATATGATATTAATACTAAATGTTTTTAAATACTTTTAAATATTTTTATGATTAAAAAATTATTAATAGTATTTTTAATATCTCAACAATTTTTATATAAATAAATTGTTTTTTAATTATCGAATGCTACTTTATTTTGTAAGAAATAAGCCAAAACCACAAAGTTTTGTCTCTTTTAAAGTGGTTTATTCCCACAAAGTTTCTCTATAAATCAGACTAAATTCGAACAGGGACAGAGATCCAAGGATGTGGTAGCATAGTTAGAACTTTTCCCATGGGATTTTGGCCTACTTTAAACCTACCCTCTGCCATAATCGAGTTACCTGATTCTGCCACCAAGGTGTAAATCGTTATGTTTTTAGACAACTTAATTTTATAATACAAATATTTAGAATCATAAATTATGTTTATTGAATAATTCTATTGTTATTTAAAATTACAAAACAACTTGTAAACACTAAAATAAAGATATTATTATTTTGTGATTTTTATTATGTGCCTGCCGGGACCACACGGATACAATAATCCTCGTGTACAGCATAAACTTGTACACGAACCCAAAGTTCAACCTTATAAATATTTTTTCTAAAATATCTTAATTATTTAAATAAATATTTATCTGGAGTTTAATTTGCTATGTAGAGATGACGTAGACCTTACGGATAAGCTCGGGTTTCTTTCGCCATTTGTCCAAGATAACGTTACCTAGAATTCAAGGCATTTATAAATTTATAAGCACAAGGCCTTTAGGGTCGAATGCATACATTTGTCCCGGGTAACGTCAGCCGGAATTCAAGGATTTTGTATGATTGCGGGCATGAGTTCATTTTAAATATATACCGTGGGATTTTGTATGAAATGATTAATCTTATTATCTCGACAATATGAATCGTGTTTTAAAAAATGTTTTAATTTGAAGTAAATAAATAAAAATGTGTATTTTTTTAATATTATTTTTAATTTGATTTTTATAAAAAAAAATAAAAAGTTTTCTTAAAAGATGATATAAAATTTATATCTTCGTGATTTTTAAGCTTTGCATAAAAAAAACTTTAAAAGTGTTTTTATATAGTTGATATACAATTCAAATCTTCTTTGTCTTTTACTAAATATATTATATTTATGTAAAAATAATATATAAAAATCCATGCATCATGAAGATAATCTAATCACAATTCTATAGAACTACTTTCTCATTGTTTTAACCTCGTTTAAAGAAATCATCTAACACTATTTTAAATTTGCATAATCTAATCACAAATTTATACAAGTGTTTTTCAATTTTCCATTGAATTAATTGCTTTAAAAAAACTAGGAAAGTGGGGAAATATTAACACACTATTCATGTTTTCTATATTGAATTAAAGGCTTTTAAAAAATAAAGAAAGTGGGGAAATATGAACACACAATGCTTTTATATTGTACTAATATTCTTTAATGATTACCACTAATGAAAGCAATAGGAGAAGAATTATAATATGAATAGCAACACGCTCCTTTTGTTCATACTAATTTCATTCATGGAAGTTTTATGTGTTTTTGAATATAAGTAAAATTAATATAATTTAAATATTAATTGGTAAAATAAAAAATATAAATAACAAAAAATTATCAATAAAATTTGATTGGAATTTTAATTTAAAACATTTTATATCATAATAAATTATAAAAGAGAATTAATTTTATAATAATGATGGTTACTAAAATTGCTTTCCCTTTAACATTCCTAGAAGATGGATATATTCTCCTTGAATTACCATCTCTCTCTCTCTCTCTCTCTCTCTCTCTCTCTCCCACCCCCCCCATTTCGCCCCCCTCTTCCCCTCCTCCCCCCCTCACTCCCTTTCTATCCCCCCTTCCTATCTCGCTCCCCCTCTCTTTCACATCCCACCCTTTTCTCTCTCTAACCCCTTCTCCCCTCCTCTCCCCCCTACCCCATCCCCTCTACTTCCCCTCCCACTCCCCATCTCTCTCCCCCATCCCCCCCCCCACCCCCCCTCACCTAAATCTCTCTCTCCCCTCCCCCCCCCCCCCCTCTCTCTCTCTCTCTCTCTCTCTCCCCTTCCCCCCTCCTCTCTCCCCCCGTCCTTCCCCTCCCCCCTATCTCTTTCTCTCCCCCCACGCTCTTTCTATCCCTCGCCTCCCCCTACCCCTCCACTGCCATCTCTCTCGCACATCGCCCCCCTTCTCTATCTCGACCCCTTCTCCCCTCCTCGCTCCCCCCTCCTTCCCCTCCCCCCTCTCTCTTTCTCTCCCCCCACTCTCTTTCTCTCCACTCTTTCTCGCTTTCTATCCCTCCCCTCCACCGCCATCTCTCTCGCACATCCACCCCTTCTCTATCTCGACCCCTTCTCCGCTCCTCTCTCCCCCCTCTCTCTCTCTACCCCCTCTGCTTCGCCTCCCCCGTCCCTTTTCCCTCCCCTCCCACCCTCCCTCTCTCTCTCCCATCCCACCCTCTGCTCCCTCCGCCCCCCCCTCCCTCTCCCATTCCTCCCCTCCCCCTCCCCCTCCCCCTCCATTTCCATCTCCCACTCCCTCTCTCTCTTTGTCTCCCTTTAACTTTCTCTCTCCCTCTTCCCCTCTCCCTCTCCCTCTCCCCTTCCCTTTCCTATTTTTTCTCCATCTCCCTCTCCTAATTTATGGTATCTTAGCCTAGCCTACCCTTATCTTGTTTTTCCTATACTATCCTACCTTAACTTATTCTATCCAACCCTATAGGAACCTTTACTAACCTAACTTAACTCAACCTAGAACTTAAAAGTTTAAGTTAAGCAAACTCAATGCATACAATTAAACAATAAATAACATAGTTTTTTTTACAAAAATACATATTTATTAAATATACTCACCCTAAAACTTAAAAGTTTAAGTTAACCTAACTCAATACATATAATAGAACTAATAATAAATACATAGTTTTTTTTACTTAATCTATAACAAGAATACACATATATTAGATATAGTCACCCTAAAACTTACAAGTTTAAGTTAACCTAACTAAATACATACAGATAAAACAAATAATAAAAAACATAGTTTTTTCACATCACCTCTAACAAGAATACATATTTATTAAATATGCTCACCCTAGAACTTAAAAGTTTAAGTTAACCTAACTCTGAATACAATAGAACAAATAATAAATAACATAACCTATAATAATAATAAGAGAGTACAAATTTATTAAATATGCTGAATCTAGAACTTAAAAGTTTAGGTTAACGTAACTCAATACATACAATAAAGCAAATAATAAATAATATAGTTTTTTTAAGTAACATATAACAATAATACAAATTTATTAAATAACTTTATGATAAAAATATAAGATATATATATTATATATATAAGAGATCAATTTTTTTCACATACATGTAACTTCAATATATTAAAATAAAAAAATTATTATATAGATAATTACATATGAAAAACATATAATAAATATTATGAACATGTAGCAAAAAAATGTGGTATACAAAAATAAATAAACTAAATCACTAACTTATAAATCCAAATAGCCAAATTCAAACTTGCAAAAGACACTCGAAACAGCAATGTATTCCCAAGTACATTTTAAAAAAAGCGTAATTCCATTTTAAAAAACAAATAATTTTTATAAATTGAAAATAAACACATCAAATATTGGACAAGGGCCGAAGACGCAACAAGTACTGGCTTGTAAAGCATACGTACTGGGCTCGAGTTAGCCTAATATTTTCACTCCGCCATCGCTACGGAATCTGGACAGTGCCATATTGGAATATCGGTGCAGAATGGCCGCCTCTTCATCGTCGACTGGGGTGAAGTGCCGGATAGTTAAATTGATAGTCTGCAAGCTTGCCTTCATATTTAATAACCTTGGGATAGGCCCTTAATTGCTGTAAACCAAGCATAAGCTTAGTTTACTCAACCCTCATCCAAGGTAATATAATGTTCAACTTAGAAGGGAAATAGAGAGTTTATTATTACCCATTATTCAATTAGAAGGGAAAGAGAGAGTTTATCATTACTTGACGGTACGCAACAATGAAAGAGTTGTTCAACTTCACAGTGGAGATCGCTCTCTACAGTCATTCAAGGGCAATCAAATTTGTTCAATCTATATTTATGTTAATTCTGGAGATCGCTCCCACAGTCTTCTACATTTTAACACAAGGTTATGCCATACATATACTAAGACTGGAGGTTGCTTCCACAGTCTCCTGTTCTTTAACAAAAGTTACTCAAATTATAAATGTATGTTAAATTATCAATAATTATTATGAATCCCTAAAACACATTAATGATCCTCCTTCTTTAAATGGAGTAGAGTTCAGTTCCTGCCCTGGAGTTTAGCTCTAAACAAGCAGTCTAACTGTTACGAAGATCACAAAGATAAAAAGAATAGCACTCAGATATAAGTTAATGGAAAGGGGATGGCCCTCTCCCTGAGGCCATGCCATAATATAGTACATGACCTATTAAGTTTCAAAGTATGAAATAATTTCATAAGTTTATACAGTCTAACCTCAAAAGGAAAGGAGGTCGCACCTTTATCTTGTCGACTCTCAACAAGAAAGGAAACCACGCCTTTATACCATCGATCCTCAAGAGAAAAAGGAGGCCTCCCAGGTAATTCCCGGCCTGGGCCGTGCTGATGGTGCTCTATATGGCTTTTTGTGTTCTGGTTTTCTCCACTGCTTTTTAGCAACGGGTGGTTTTTCTGCACTAGCACCGGATAGTTTAACCTTTTTCCAAACCTAGCCTTTGGATGTTGTAAAGGATAGTCAAACCTAGCATACAACGGATAATTTTACTCCGAACCTAGCCGTGGTATTTTATAACAGAAGTTAAACCTAGCATACAGTTGACACGTAAAACCAAAATTTAAATATCGGAAAGCTATGTCAGCCTCGTACACATAATGCTTTTGATTCCACTTGGATATAAAGATTGCGATAATAACTAAAACTAAGAGAGTGGAAGATTGAATAAGACGGGCAATGGCTAATGCTTGTAAATGGGATGGGTAAGGTAATTGAGTTTAATGGTTTTTAATTTATTTTAATAATTATTTATCAAATTATTGGTATGAAAATTTAATAATAGTCTAAGATTATAATATTAAGTTATAAATAAGTATTTAAAATAATATTTTTATAGTATTTTAATATAAAATATTTTATTGATTTATTATAAAATATTAATTATGAGATAATTAAAATTTAGGTTTTTAAAATAAAATAGATTTATTTTATTCTTGAGGTGAAGTATACATAAATATTAATTAATTTTTTGAATTAACTGATGTTTATGAATATAATTAAGAAATATTTTAATTTAGTTAATAATTTTAAAAAACGATTTTATAATTTTTTTATGTTTAGCTTTATTTTAAATGTGATTTGGAAAGTGCTTTACCTCATTTTATTTGTTAACGAGGAATAAAAAAATTATTGTGATTGAAAAAAAAGTAATGTTAAATTAAATTTTAATAAACATAGGATAGAGATATAGTAAAGTAACATGTTTTAATGTTTTATATAACCTCTAAAATTTTATTGAAAACAATAGATATGCTACATAGTTACTAGTCCTTATTTAATATTTTAGTAAAAAATTTAATATTTATTAATATTTTGAGAACTTTTACTAGAACACATGTTAGTGTTCACACATCTAATATAATTCTAATTAATGATATATGAACTAGAGCAATGCAAGAGATAGCTCTAGAGGAGAATAAGGAAAGAAACATTAAGTTAGTCATCTTAATAGTTTTTGTTCAATTGGTATCAATACTTAATATGTAAAGTATTTAAGCATTTAAGTTTGTTTCACTTTATCTATCACAACCAACATTGGGCTTTAACTTTATCCTTGAATCAACATTTCACTATGCAACCAAGATCATTTCTAAATATATTTTCATTTCGTGTGATTCAACATTCACAACACTTTAATAAAGAAGTTGTAAATTTACATTTAGATATATGATATATACATCAATATATATGATATTAATACTAAATGTTTTTAAATATTTTTATCATTAAAAAAATTTCATATTATTTTTAATCTCAATAATTTTTATATAAACAATTTGTTTTTTAATTATCTAATTAAATGCTAATGCAAATATTTAAAATCATTAATTATATTCATTTTTTTATTGAATAATTTTATTATTATTTGAAATTTCAAAACAACTTATAAACACTAAAATAAAGACATTGTTATTTTGTGGTTCTTATTATGTGCCTGCTAGGATCACACAGATACAATAATCCTTGTGTACATCATGAACCCAAAGTTCAAACTTATAAATATTTTTTAGGCGTACTTTAAGGGAAGGGGCCGGCTCCTCTCAGGCCATCGTCGTCGCGTCGTCTGTCCACCGCCGACAATCAGGAGCCGCCCCATGTCAAATTTACATCCACACGTTATTTTATAAGTTTAAATCCATTTGTTTGGATCCGTGATGATCCCGTTGCAGTTGATGTTGCAGTTGATGCAGTGCTGGTCCATCTTTGTAATCAACAAATTGAATGCGCATGTTGTGTGTACTTCAACATGTTCATCGTTTTAGACATACCGAGGTCGTTCGAATAGCCCCTTCGATTTGAGGAGTCATGTTCTCTCCCTCTTACAATTCTGGCTGGTACAAAAATACTCTTGATTCGTCATCATTAAGGCGATGGTAGATATGGCTGGCGAGACCTGTCTTCACATCAGGATCACGATGATTTATAAAAACGTCATAGACATAGCTGTTGGTATTGCCATGTGAGATGGGCGAGACCTGTCTTCACATCAGGATCACGATGATTTATAAAAACGTCATAGACATAGCTGTTGGTATTGCCATGTGAGTTGGATGTGGAGGATGGTGCGAAGGATGTAACCGTGAACTGCTGCCATCGGATACAGAATAACAAAGAAGTAAGATCCAAAATGTTTTATGTAGATGGAAAATGAGCGCTCAACCATAATTTTTTCGTCTGAATGATCTCGCAAGTGCAAAGTATCTACCAGCCGCACCTTTGCTACACACACTGTATTTCAATATGTCAATACTCACCAAACGATTGAAAACAAAACATGGTTGATAGTATATGCTTTCGTTGAACAAACCAAATACCGTTATTTGAAGGGTAAAACTGGGAAGCGCATGAGGTTCTGCCAATTTACTCAATTTCTTTACCACATAAATGATTCCATTAGTTGGAGCCAATTCTTTATGCAAAACAGGTGGCATCCACTAAGATAAGAATGATTCCTATCTAATCCATTGTGGAAAATAGGTTACATCAACCGACATTAAAGCCAAGTGCCAATTCTATATGCAAAACAGGTGGCATCTACCAATATAAGAAATGATTCCTATCTAATCCATTGTGAAAAATAGGTTGCATCAACCAACATTAAAAGCAAGTGGGATTCGAATTCCCACATCTTACTCGCCTTCCCGTGTACCACATTAAAGACATACTTTATACTAAAGTAGGGCTTTTACATTTATTTTATTTTACTATATTGCCTTCGTGCCGCCATTGGCTTCTGCTAGAGAATGCTCGCATCTCCGTCTCCTGACAGCAAATCACAACCTCAACCTCCAATTCGTGCCTCAAATCCTCTTCGCTCAATTCAACAGGAATAGAACTTAAAATAAGCGCTCGAGATGCATGTTCTCATCTAATGGATAAACAACCCCCGGACTCGAACCCGTGACATTGCTCATTGGTCCCATTGCGAGCAGCAACGCCAGTGTTGTTCATATTTTTGTTATCATTATAGCTATAAGGCTTGTTTAAGGGAAAAAAATGGAAGGCAATGGTTGCTAACATCCCCTTGAAAACCAATGGGAACCTGTTGCTGGTGCTAGTGCTGCCTGTTATCCCAGAGCGACTGTGGAATTGAAGAAGCCGTTGTTGTTGTATTCATCATAAACTACAACAAATATTTTTTCAAGATGAAGCAACACAGTAGCGATTCGAACGTTGAACCTCGTGAACAAAAGCTTCAAAATCAAGCCGGAATTCAGAGGAAAAAATGCCAGTACTAAACGCTTATGAAGTTCAACGCCTGCACATCCTAGCAATTATTTTCCGTGATGCTCTGGTTGCAGTTGATGCAGTACTGGTTACTAGGCCCCGGTTGCAGTTGATGTAGTGTTGGTTAATATCGGTATTGTAACACCTCCAAAAAAATCCATAAAATTTTTTTAAAAAAAAATCTGTGGAGTATCGTCTTTATGCTTTACTGTTCAATTATTTTGCGGAAAGTATCATTGTGATTATTTATCATTAATAATTATATTGTAAGTAAAACAATGTCTTATTTGAATTTCTATGATGACACTTCTTTTATGCCAGGCTGTACTATTTCTAGATACACCTTCACAAAATTCAGTGTTTACGTAATGCGTCTTAACTATAGAACACAAAGTTCTTTTGACTATCTTTAATATGTTAATTTATTACTTGTGATGATACTGATTTTGATTTGTTGTTATAGTTATTAACCATGTTCTCATGGTCGTAATATGTTTATTCAGTTTCTATTACTGATTTTATTCTAATTTCTTTTAAGGGGCTCTAGCGATGCACCAAGGCGTACTTAGCTTACGTAAAGCTAATGCATGATGAACTTTACCAACTTTCCAGGTTTCCAGGTAAGAGATCATCTTTGTTATACTCATAAGGTGTTGAAGTTATAGAGGGCTTGTTATTTACATAACATAAAGGTTTTTAAAATGTCTTAACTATGATCTTAAATTCCTAGGGAATGGAGCATTCTCCATGAAATGGTGTAGTGCCAAGAGGATGGCGAAGTCTCGACCAACAATATTAGGTGAAAGGGGTTTTATCCCTAGCAACAACACTCCAGGGTAAGAGTTTAAATGATCTTACATTACAAACTATGGTAAGTCGGTAAAGATTGAACTCGGTGGTTGGCAGTTGTTGAATTAAATGCGACCATGTGACCACTTCCTACTTGGCTTCTCGAGTGTTGAACCCTAAAACCTAACTTTGGAAAAGGTTCACAATGTTGGTCATTTGGTTTTGTAGTTTGATGGAGAGTCGAGCTCTTGGCGCTCTCGACTGCCATGGCTAACCCACAAAATGCACACAGGTTGAAACTTTTACAGTTGTGAAGGTATTCATACTCAACTCAAGTTGGTCGCCGTCACTATGGTGCTGGCCACGCTATTTTAAAGGTAAAATTTGTTATTTTCTTAGGTGTTATTCTTTTTAGATTCCTTTAACACAGTAAGTATGGATCTTAACCGTTTACTTGTTGTAGTGATAGGTTTCCCGGTCCTGGATGATTATGGTGAAGGCATGGATACCAATGAATGGGAGTTACAGGCTTAGGTAAGCGTCGGGCCTTCTGCAAACTAAACCTCTGTTAAGAATATGTGTATGCTTCCAGCGTTGGTTCACCATTGTGTTATTTATTTACTTGTTCGTGAAGCCGTAAGGCATATCTAGCAGTTTGTAAAGGAAGTTTTATGGCTACAAGCCAGAGTTGGGGTTTTAACCCAACCACAGGATTGCATGTCTTTACATTTATTGGTTTATTTTTATTTTCTTGGGAGCCATTTGGCCATCCCTTAGTAGTAGTACTGCATTGTAAATGTTACAAAGCTTCGTGCTTCCATTTATTATTTTGGAAATGAATGAATGTTTAACTTTGTATACACTTGGGTAACGTTCTGTATGTTGATGGTGTTTGGCCATTCGGCACTGTTGGTATATAAAATTTGTTTTATTATTCAATGTCAGAAGAGCCCTTATAAGTAATGCGTATTTGATTCTGGCTCTGTTGTTTTTGGTTGATATTTAGAAAAAAATTGGGATTCGAACTCGAGCCCGTTTCCTCTGTAAAATATATATAATAATTGTTTTCCTTTTGATTTAGGGTTTATACCGTGGGTATAAGAATCCAACCCTGGAAGACTTTGTGGATTGTAAATCTTCTGGCCTGTTCGTAACATTTGAGTAGCTAAGGGGTCTCGAACCTTCGATCTTCGACAGTGTTGTTTTCGTTATAGAGTCTCTCAGTTGTATTATTATTTTAACTGTTGTTTTTATGTGTATTTTTTATTGGTATTGATGGTAATAGGTTACAAACCCTAAACCCTATTGTGTTAAAATTTGTATTTAAATATAGACTGTATACAATATATATATATATATACCGGGGGTGAGCTCAGAATGAGACTCGAACCCTTGAATAGTAAAGGTCTGAATGATTAATATTAATGCCGATATACTTCATGTAGATGTATTCTATACTTGGTAATAAGCTTGTGAAGCCAATGGCTCTGTAATACAGTTGATTAGGATTATTAGTATATGCATTTTAACTCTGTTTATTGAGCATTATTTAGATTTAGGGTTTGTATATTTTTATGTCATGTTGTAACAATGGGAACAACATTACTATTATTTACTTGTGTTTTCTTACTAAGTCTAAAAATATGATTGTTATTCGGTTTTCGTATTGATTTGTTATATTAATATATTTTTATTTTAAGCCTAGGCCAGTACCCTAGATGTGGTTTACAATAAATATATTTTTTTCAAAGTAAATCCATAATGGCTCCATCGATAGTGATATTGTAAATTGATATTTGGTTTTAATTTGGTTTATTTAGATGTTCTTAATAGAATAAGAACTGTAAATGCTATTGATTGCCAATTCGATTGTATGCATAGTTAGATATATAACTATTATATTTGAATGTTATCTAAACGAGTAAGACTTTCATTTAGTTTCTAACATTTTGGCAACATCAGTATATTGTTCATTTCTTATACCAGATAAAAATTCTAAAAGAATAATCTTTCTTTTTCTGTAAGTAAACCAGCACTCATTTTGATAATGAAAAATCATTTTTCATCTATATACTTAAACAGTACTAGAGTACATCACTTTGGTGAAGGAAAAATATAGAGAATATTTATGCTCATCACTCTATGATTCCAAATCTTAATCATTCATTCAGTTTGTACATAAATAAATATTCAGTTCAGTAATATATTCAAACTTAACAGTTAGATAGTCATTAGAAATAACCTAGTAGCTTGTAAGTAGAAATATTTAGAGTATACAAAACAAATCAGAAGTAATTAAAACAGAACAATGTAGAACCTGCTTAAACTGTAGAGGTGGAAAAACATCCAAAGAAGACTGTTCCTCCCAACCGTCTCCTAAAAGCAGCCAATATTACTTGCTTTAGGACCCCCGAGCCTATTCATTGAACCACCATGACGAAGATGTTGTGTAGAAGTATGTAACAATCTCTTTGTATCTCAGCAATCATGAAGACTTGCATACAAATTACTCTCTGAGAAACTCAGCAGAATAGATCAGTCGTACTATGCAACTCATTAGTAAGCAATCCCCTCATTGAATCTCTTGTGTGCTCAACTTTTTCAGTTTCCAACAATCTACAAGGAATAATTGGTGAGCCTCCTACCCAATTCGATGGATTAAGTCTTCCTAGGTCTTTTGGGTCAGTTAAAAATCATTTAATGAGCCACCTGCTCAGTTCCACCTTCCTTGGGGAACATGACCACATTTTTAGGGAAGTTGCCTCCTGCAATAGCTAGTAAGTGAGTGCAGATGCTGCCACTTGTCCATTTCCTTCTACAACAGTTCATTCCTCCTAGTGGGTCAGTGAACACTCTTCAATAGTCTTCTTTGGATAGGGGTCTCTTGTTTTAATTATTAAATAATAAAAATATTCAATTATAGTCATCCTTGACCATCCTTGGTCATTTACATAAAAATTTACAATAAACTTTTAGAACAATGTTTTTCCTCAACATAAAAAATTCCAAGTTCTAGGTAGATTATAGGTATGGTGCAAACTGGAAGTGAGAACCCGCACATGAGGAAAAAAGTCACGAAATTTGGATATGTGACTCTATGGATGTAGAGAGAGCTCGCTAGTGAGGAAAAAGGGTTGTTGGAAAGAAGACAATCTTGTGTGATAGGGGTTTTGACAGTGAAGGAAGAAGAGCTTGCATGTAGAGGAAGAGAGAAGCATGCAGTTGTATGAGTAAAACAGAGAGAGGCCGAAGTGAATGAAAAGAATTGAGGCCACATGAAGGAGATTAGGGAATTGACATTCCCTAATATAGACTGCAATAAGATGTTTCTTAATATCCAATAAATTCACCTACTATATCATAAGTTGATAAAGTGAAATCCTCATGAAAAGATGAGATTATTAAATTTATGTTCATATCTTTTGAATAAAAAAACCCCAAAATTCACTTCGTCAAATCCTATGCATCCCACATAACACAAACTGCCACAAAACAGATTCACAATGATTTCCATGCCACGTGTTCACTCTTATTCCCTTGAAGTTCTGACAGGCGTACTAGATTTTAAGTGCAAGTAGATAATCCATAATCCTCGAGCTCAGGTTTTGTAAGGAGCAATAAAAATTGTGAGGGTTTTAGTTTTTCCACACCTCGGCCCCTTTTGTGTGACTAGTAGATCCTTGAACAGTGTTTCTCTTTTTCGGTTAAGAAATCCAATCAGGGAGATGTTATTTTAAGGGGATGGTTCCTCTCAGGCCTTTGTCGTCTGTCATGAGCCTATCAGGAACCGCCCCCTATGATTAATCCATTCGACAGGAACCACCCCATGTCATTAATCCATTCAAACATGGGACTCCATAGCGAGAAAATCCTGTAGAATGCCTCTGAATGTCCCCTGAATCGCAATGTACTAGCCAGAAGTAGAATCAGCGTGACAATGAAGCTCGCGAGCAGAGGAAACATCCACGGCGGTGATTCTTGACGAAACATGTGGCATTTTTCTCATGGGCATCGAAATAACTCAGATGAGCACCGAAATTCAAGATTCATGGCTTTTCATTAACCCTTCAGAAGCCAGAGATGTCTGAGAGTCTTCATCGATTTAAATAACCATCAATAGATAGGCTTTGATCGTCATCAAGCAATTGAAAGTCATGGCAACGCACATGCTGCTTTGAGTGAGAGCTGATATCCCTGCAAACAATCAATCAAAAACAATACTTCTCCGATTGAGAGCGGAAAACCCTGCAAGCAATCAATCAAAATCAATATCGCTTTGATTGAGAGTCGAAAACCCTGCAAGCAATCAATCAAAACCAATACTGCTCTGATTGAGAGCTGAAAACCCTACAAGCAATCAATAAAAAATAATGAAATGCATCATTATGTTAACCTCCCCACTCTTAGGCTTGGTATTTTTTCAGTTATAGATGAATCCTAAAGCAACTAAGTGGTAGGTGGTGGATAGGGACAGATGACCTTGAATGAGAAACATCTTCTACCACAATTGCTGCCACCTTCCTGGTCAAGAATTCGAGCGTCACCTTCCTCATTCACCACTAATAACCCACTAATGTTCTCAAAAATTAGTTCTCAAAAATTGGGATTGGTGGATGATCATCCTCAATGGTGCTTTAGTTGCATCGATTGTTCTTTATTTGACCTCTCTTTAGCCTCGAAGGAACACAAGGACACTCTATGTTCTCAAAAATTGGAATTGGTGGATGATCATCCTCAATAGTGCTTTACTAGGCCCTATGGATCATCCTCAACAATGGTGTAATCATAACATCATTTATAGGCCCCAGAATGTAGCTGCATACATGAATAAAATATTTTCAATCTTCCATGAGGAGATAATAAAAAAACATACACACAACATATTATTGGTACATGTACACATTATTAACTACATGCATGTGTCTATACAAAACCTTTGCATATTCTTCATTTTCTCTAATCCTAAAATATCATGGCTCTGCACATATACATGGTTTCTTGTGTCTTGATGGAGCTCCTAACAAGGAAACATGAAATTGGAAAGACACATATCAAATCAATGTTGCAAGGAGTTTATTCGATACATATGTTACAACATGGAATCCAAGAGAAAATCATGACAGATAGATTCATATGCATTGATCCATTGTGGATGACCCTTACTTGCTAGATATAAAATATATTATTTCATCCAACCCACTTCAGGACTATGAACAACTCTTAAACAAAGTACAAAGACATACAAAGTGCAATGAAAATTCATATCTACATAGAAAATGGAATACACTTGTATGCATATATAAATTCCTTAGAAGGTACAACATGAATCATCATTCTGTACATTTATGGAAAACAAATATCACCCAACACGCACTGACCCTTGTCTGAACAACCATAATCTGAGCATACTTCAAACATGGTGAGCAAATGTACATCACCAAATATGTTGTCTTGAAATACACATGTCCAAATATGCTTCCAAAGCAAACGGAAAATTAAAGACCCACCATCATATGGTGACTAGAATCACAGTTACATCATTTATGCACATATACATGGTTTCTTGTGGCTTGATGGAGCTCCTAACATGGAAACTTTAAATTGGAAAGACACATATCAAATCAATGTTGCAAAGAGTTTATTCCATACATATGTTACAACATGGAATCCAATAGAAAATCATGACACACAGATTCATATGCATTGATCCATTGAGGATGACCCTTACTTGCTAGATATAAAATATATTCTTTCATCCAATCCACTTCAGGACCATGAACAACTCTTAAAGAAAGTACAAAGACATACAAAGTGCAATGAAAATTCATATCGATGCAGAAAAGGGAATAAACTTGTATGCATATATAAATTCCCTTGGAAGGTACAACATGAATCATCATTCTGTACATTTATGGAAAAAAAATATCGCCCAACACGCATTGACCCTTATCTGAACAACCATAATCTGAGCATACTTCAAACATGGTGAGAAAATGTACATCACCAAATATGTTTTCCTGAAATACACATGTCCAAATATGCTTCCAAAGCAGAAGGAAAATCAAATACCCACCATCACATGGTGACTAGAATCACAGTTACATCATTTCCACGTGACTCAACCTCATATTCCTATCACTGTTTAAACTCATAAGCAATTCTTGACCGAGACATCACTGCTCAAGAAACTTACCATATGTTGCAAAAATTACCCCTTGTCTACGTACACACAAATTTCTCTCATTTTACAACATATTGAAGTTCTTCTCGACATTTCATTTCCCCCACTTTGGGTGTATGCTAGTTTAAATAAAGATTTATCTAGATTTTAATTTTCTATGTAGACATGATGTAGACTATATAGATAAGCTTGGGTTTCTTCTGCCATTTTTCCAAGATAACGTTACCCAGAATTCAAGGCATTTATGAGCTCATGGCATTTAGAGTCGAATGCATACATTTGTCAGCCGAAATTCAAGGATTTTGTATGATTTTGTATGAACCAGGTTAGATACGACAAATATTTTATAAAAATCAAATTTTCCTTCTGCCTTGAAAATTTCTTAGCCTTTTATTACTAGAGATGTGAATACAGAATCATTCGGGACAACTCCTCGTGAAGGTGATAGCTTGGCGATCTCTGGATCACTTGATGTTTGATTTATTTATTTAATGGAATTAATAATTGACTGTTACTTGGATGAGAAATGATTAGTCTTATAAAAAAGAATTGTGTTTTAAAAAATGTTCCAATGTGAAGTAAATAAATAAAAATGTGTGTTGTTTTTAACATTATTTTTAATTTGTTTTTATATAAAGACAATAAAAAGTTTTCTGAAAAGATAATATAAAACTTATATCTTCATGTTTTTTAATCTTTGCATAAAGAGAGTTAAAAAATGTCGATATACAATTCAAATCTTCTCTCTCTTTTACTAGATATATTATATTTATGTGAAAATAATAGATAAAAATTCATCTATCATGCAGAGAATCTAATCACAAGTCTACACAACTACTTTTTCATAGTTTTAACACTCTTTAAAGAAATCATTAAATGAAAATTTGAGACAATAAATTACATTGGTATATTTCGAAAAAAATATCATTGGAAAGGAAACATAATTATCTACATTTCGTTTTTTAACCGCATGTCGAAAATCATGTGGCAAATATGAGTTTCGAGGAATTCAATTTAATACATGGGTAAAATTTCCATTTTTTATCATCATATTTGGCCAAAAATAGTTATCCATCTTCATAGAATCACCTTGCTTGCAAATTAAATGAACCATCAATAAATGCGATTTTGAATTTTAATGCGAAAGCAACTTTAGTATCTTGTCTGTTTTAAAAAATTTCCTTAAGAACCACATCTTTTCTTGTACATTTGTGCAAACTTTTAATCATGTTAGACACTAGACTTTCAAAGGATGACTATAAAATCCAAAATAACAATTATGAGATTTATGAGGTTGGTGGAATACTTCCTAAAACTACTTGCTTTAGTTTCCATATGGCTTCAATAATGAGGAAATTGGAGAGAATGACAACCCAATTTGACACCATGCCGACCCATTAGAAACAATGCATTTACAAACAACACAACAATGTCATTAAAATGATTTCAAAATTTAAAATCAAAGTTCACATTGTTTAAAGGTTTGTTACCCACGGGTTCCATGAAATGACATACAAATTTTGATATATATAAATGCTTTTTTGTGTGTGTTTTCATTGTAATTTCTGCATTTTATCATGTTAATAAACCTTGCTTTTAGTTTGAATCATACAACAACTTATTGAGATAAAGGCTTTCTTAAAGAAATTGCTTGAAACCATGAAAAAATATAGTCTACTTTAGCTTTATTCAAGGTTATTCTAAATCATTATTTTTAAAATTATAGTAGCTATTATTATATAAATCTATTTCATATATAGTATAAACAAATCTATATCTCATCTTAAAAGAAGTCGTTTAGCACAAAAATCTAAGAAATGTTTTTGTATATTTTGTGGATAACATCTTTAGCAGCATATGTTGTTGTAAATTAGTATCTCGGCTAAGTGAGCAAAATCTATATCTCATCTTAAAAGAAAAAGTCTAGCACAAAAATCTAAGAATTGTTTTTGTATATTTTGTGGATAACATCTGTCGCAACACATTTGTACTTTGTTGTAAATTAGTATCTCGGATACATAAGCAATTGAAACTAGAAACACATTATCACATAACTAGTCAAAGACTCATTAGGCTTCAGTCTAGCAATAAGCACCAAGCTTATACTATTTTAGTCTACATTTATTTATGGCTACAGCAAGCGCCAAGCTTACACCAATTTAGTCTATATTTATTTATATGGGAAAATGTTAACAACTATAGATCCATGAATGTAGCAACTATTTTGTGATGGTAAAGTCACTATAAATATCGGTCGCAAAGTTGTTTCTACTAAACTCTTTGTCTACTTACTAATCAACTATTTAGACTGTGGTAACTAGAAACTCACATTTCAAACCTCCAAAGACAAATCTAAAACTCATCTTCCTCTATTTTGAGGACAGTATCTTCAGCAACACATGTTGTTGTTAACTAGTATTAGCTACATCATCAATAACTAGCTAAAGACCCATTAGACTATGATCTAGAAACACTCTTACACCATTTTAGTTTATATTTAGAAAGCCTCAATCTTATCCCATTTTAGTCTATATTTATTTATATGGAAAATGTTAACAACTATAGATTGGTGAATGTGGCCACTATTTTGTGATGGTAAAGTTACCAATAGTATCGGTTCTCATTGGATATCGTGTTATTCTAATTCCATGGCTATCCAAACCATTGCCATAAGATAACACCATTTTGCACATTCACATCATTTCAACATAATACCATTCTGTACTCCTATATCATTCGAGTCCATGCTTCCATGTAAATTTAGTTTAGATGCATGTGTGATTCAAGCACCATATCGCTCACAATTCCCCACCGACCTACCTGGCCACTAGAGACTGTGATCCATTTTTTTTTTCTCCAAAACATCGACTAAGTGCCCATACACACAGTCAGGAGAGTTCAGATCCGCAATCCGCAACCCCCACTTGTGAACCCACAACCTTCAATCCACAACAGCGGATCCCGCAATCCGTAACCTACAATTGCGGATGCGGAAATGTGGAATTCAAACTTTTGTAGGAGGTCACTCCCGCAACCCGCAATAAGGGGTCCTGCAATCTGCATCCTGCAATAGTGGGTCCTACAACCTGCATCCCGCAATTGCGGTAGCCCAATTCCAAACTGCCGCAGGAGGTCACCCAGGAACCTGCAACCCACAATAGTGGGTCCCCCATCCCGCAATTGTGGATGCAGAATTGCAGAAGCCCCAAACACATAATTTGAACTTGGAAATCCCGCAACCCGCAACCCGCAATTGCGGAACCCTGCCTTTGCAAGGGCAATTTCGTCAAATATTCTAAGGGGCATAACTCCTTCCTCCAGCATCCAAATGGCGCAAGGTTGGTACCGTTGGAAAGATCTCGGAGAGCTATATCCAATGGTACAATCCCCTGAATCAGGTGAAGCATCTAACCTCCTGAATTTTTTCTTTGAAGTTCTGACTATATCTCCACTTAGATACTTCCAACCTTCTACCTGGAAAGATCTTCCTTTCCATCTGACCCATAGAGGTTTCTGAAACCATTTGCAGGGCTCCCTTCCTTCCCCAGGGATCAGGTGTAAGTATGCATCTCCTTCACAGGGTTAGTATACACAAACATTCCTCTCGAAACAATGAAACACCATAATTTCTTATAACATGCAAGCTGCCTTAAACAAATATAATCAACACATCTATCATATATAAGATTCACAATGTATTACACTCATGCAACCATGAAATACACATAACAGTGAACTCAGTCATTTTACTCAGTACTACACATGACTTCATAGCAATCAATTCATTTAACAAGTATTCATAATTCCACAAAGGGACATGAGCAACCATTTCATCACAATGAACAACATCACCATATAATAGAAATACTTATCTTTCAATTCTGAAAGAACTGGCTAAGTGAGAGCAACGTTGCATGAAACCTTAGATCTTTGTCCATCCTATACTATTTTAGCTGAGATATCACCCCCGAGATGGGCAGTGTATCCACTAAGGATGGCTAATAGGTTCTCTCGCAGTCAAGGCTCCATTTTCATACTAAACCAGCCTGTAGTTGGGTTTATCAAGCATTCCATGGAACCTACCCATGCTAAGCCAACCTACAGTGGTTATCAAGCATCCAGGGGCAACAAGGAAGGCATTGCTAAACTAGTGAGCTCAACCACATAGCTACAACAATCTTAGCACTCAGTTGACCTAGAATCCACAATACCTACCACATCCAACACAAGGAAGACCTATTTCACTGTTACACAGTCTCTCAAGGCATCTTCCCTTCCAGTGTTATTCCAGGATGGGCATAGAAAGGTCCAGTAGCTCTCAGCCAACCTGGAGCCCACAATACCTACCACATCCAACACAAGGAAGATCCTTTACCCTGCTGCACAGTCTCTCACGGTCTTCCCTTCCAGTGCTATTCTAGGATGGGCATAGAAAGATCCAGTCACTAGTTCATTGATATTATCGGCTTCACCAGGTTTATCCAGCAATCCATTCTCCTTTCACAGTTCAATCCTATGATTCATACCCAGACTTGGGGTTTCCTCATGACCACTCTGCCAATACCACTATGTCACTGTAACTGGGGTTTGCACACAGGGTTTTCATGGCTATCAACTCTTGGGTAGTTTCTATCACATGGGAAACATGAATAAATCCCCATTTCCCTTCCTGAAATTGTTCGACGAATACAGGAAGTCCATAGGCGAATTCTTTGTGACGGTCGATGGTTTCGGGAGGGAAAGTTCGTGAATCAAGGATCAGTGAAACCCGCTCTGCATGAATGGATGTGTTAGTGAATGAATGGGAGGTTTGTATCTGTTCCTGTATGAATAAATTACCCCCCCCAAGTGAATCCTCTTCCCACATAGTCAAAAAGGTTCAGCGAGTTTTCCCAGGCGATTGAGTGTCGTCCCAGACAAGCAACCAGATCCATGCCCTGCCATACGAAATTGCAGGCATGCTCCATACTCCATCGTCTTTAGCGATCAGAGTTCTCAACCACCCGCTGCCATATCATTAATGTCAGTAGTGAGTTCAAACGGGTTCTCAGTCAGACATGTGGCAATGTGGGAAGCCAATCCCAAACCCCCTCACCTCTCCCTAGTGGATACACACAACCCTTTCTCATTCGTTGCCTCCTTATCCAGCTTCTTGGTTATTTTTCATTAATAATAATTACATCATTTACATTTCTTCATGACTTAGCAACCCATGAATAATCAACTGTCCAAATACTTGCCTAAGCAAATAACCTCAAACATCCACTAGTGGGGCCTCGGCCTTGAGCTCCACACTAGGGTACTTACACACACAGTATTTACATCGAATCCAAACACATCAAGGGGAAAATGGGGCATTACAACTCCCTCTCCCTTAAAATAACACCGTCCTCGGTGTTCTCAAAACTGAACAAAAATGGGAATGCCTCTTTCATTGCATCCTCTAGCTCCCATGTGGCCTCTTCTGGACTAAGGTGCCTCCATTGCACCTTTAACTTCCCTATGGCCCAGTTCCGGAGCAATGTAACCTTCCTATCGAGGATGCATGTAGGCTCCACCTGGAACTCTCCTTCTGGTTCCACATGTATCACATGCCAATCAATGATATGATTTCGATCATCATGTACATATTTCTTAAGCAAACATGCATGTAAAACATAATGAGCTTTCATGTTAGCAGGCAATGCAACTCTATATGCAGTTGGCCCTATCCTATCAAGGACTTCAAATGGCCCAAAATATCTTGGTGCCAGCTTGGCACAACTTCCCAACATCATGGAACTCTTCCTGGGTATCACTCTCAAGTATACATGGTCCCTAATCTGAAATTCCTTATGCACTCTTTTTAGATCTACATAACTTTTCTGCCTGTCATGTGTTGCCTTCAAATTATGTCCGATCTTAACGATCTCTTGCTCCATTTCCTCAATCATCTCTGGTCCAAGTACTACTCTGTTCACTAGGCTGTCCTAGCTTACTGGAGTTTTGCATCCTCTGCCATACAACACTTCAAAAGGACTCATCTTCAACGATGCTTGATACCCATTGTTGTAAGCAAATTCCACTAAGTATAAATAGTCTTCCCACTTAGATGGTTTATCCATCACATACATCATTAACATGTCTTCAAGGATCTGATTCACTCTATCAGTTTGACCATCTGTCTGATGATGATAGCTTGTGCTAAATTTCAACTGAGTCCCCAACTCTTGGAACAATCCTTTCCAAAAATTGGATGTGAACTTTGTGTCACGATCAAAAACTATTGCCTTGGGAAATCCATGCAATCTGAATATCTCCCTCATGAAGATATCTGCAATGTGATTAGCTTTGTGGGTGGACTTGACTGGAATGAAATGAGCTACCTTTGATAGCTTGTCCACCACAACCATGATTGAATCATGCTTCTTCACTGTCATAGGAAATACTGTTATGAAATCCATAGATATCACTTCCCACTTCCATTCTGGGATGGGAAACGGCTGTAAAAATCCTGCTAGATGTTGGTGCTCTGCCTTGACCTGTTGACACTTCTGACATCTGGCAATGTACTCAGCTATGTCTTTCTTCATACCGTGCCAAAAGTACTGCTTTATTGCTGCTGTTATAGTCTTCTGATATCCTGGGTTTCATGAGTATGGCTTCTGGTGTACCTCGTCCATCACCAACTTCTTCAATTATGCACTGTTTGGAATGTATAGTCTAGTGTTCTAATAAATGAGAACATCACCCTCACCCAGCTGATATCTTGCATACTTTTCCTCCATAACATTCTGCTGCAATTTCTCTTTGATTTGAAGGTAGACCTCATCACTAACTTGAGCCTCTAAGATTCTTGCCTTCAAATCTGATTCACATCTACTCACTGCTGCAGTATGGAATCTCCTGTTGAGTGCATCAACAACCTTATTCTCCTTACCCTTGACATGCTTAATTTCCAAATCAAACTCACATAGGAATTCCATCCATCTAGTCTGCCTTGCATTCAAATTTGGTTGGTCAAACAAGTACCTCAAACTCATGTGATCAATTTTGAGCTCAAATCTTCTTCCCAAGAGATAATGCCTCCATCTCTTGAGAACATGAACTATGGCTGCTAACTCTAAATCATGGGTGGCATACTTACTTTCATGCTCCTTTATCTTCCTTGACTCATAACAAATCACAATCCCTTCCTGCATTAGAACTCCACCGAGTCCTTCAATGCAAGCATCAATGCACACCATAAAATCCTTACTTGGATATGCAATCTTCAACACGGGTGCACTAGTAAGCAATTCTTTCAACCGCTGGAAACTTCTTTCACATTTTTCAGTCCATGTGAATTTGATGTCCTTTCTCTGTAATGAAGTAATTGGATGGGCTATCTTGGAAAAGCCCTCAATGAACCTCCTATAATAACTAGCAAGGCCCATAAAAGATCTAACATCTGCTGCATTCCTTGGAGTGGACCAATCCATGATGGCATCAATATTCTCTAGATCTACTGCAATGCCTTCTATTGATATAATATGACCCAAATACTGCACCTTCTCTTGATAGAAGTTACATTTACTTAGATTAGCATACAGCTGGTGCTCCCTAAGGACTCGCAATACCATTCTCAAATGCTCATCGTTTTCTTCTTCATTCTTTGAATACATAGGGATATCATCCAAGAATACAATTACAAACCTATCCAAATACTTACTAAAGACATTATTCATAAGACACATGAATGTAAAAGTGCATTGGTAAGACCGAATGTCACTACTGTAAATTCATAATGACCATACCTAGTCCTGAAGGTTTTCTTATGAATGTCTTATTCCTCAATCCCTACCTATTGGTACCAAGACCTCATGTCAATCTTGGAAAATACTCTAGCTTCCTTCATTTGATCAAACAAGTCATCAATCCTTGGCAAGGGATACTTGTTCTTAATTGTCACTTTATTGAGCTTCCTGTAATCAATACATAGCCTCAATGTTTCATCCTTCTTCTTAACAAACAACATTGGTGCACCCCATGGGGATACACTCATTCTGACATAATCTTTGTCCATTAACTCCTGCAGCTGCATATTCAACTCTACCAACTCGGGTGTGCTCATTCTATAAGGAGCTTTGGAGATGGGTGATGCTCCCGGAACAAGATTAATGGAAAAGTCAATGTCTCTCTTAGGTGGTAATCTTGGAACTTCATCTGGAAACACATCCTAGAACTCTTGCAATATATGGAATTCTTCTATCATGGGTCCATTATCCTCTGCTGAATTTGACATATGCACAGCATATAATTGACAAACCTTTTTATAGAACTTCCTTAATTGCAGAGCTGAAACCTGCCTTACTGAAACATGCTTTGGATTCCCTTTAAATAAGCTTGGTTGGACTTCATCATCAAGGCATTCCAATGCTTTCTCATAACAGTCCACCTTGGCTTTGTTCCTTTCCAGCCAATCCATGCCAATCAGGGCATCATATGATCCCAATGGCAAGACATTTAATTCAGCATGTGTGAGTAGTCCATTCAATTCTAAAGGACACTCCTTCACTACTTCACTTACCTTTCTCTTAGTACCAGTGGCCAATTGAAATAGCCAATCCTTCTCATGTCTTATCTTACCAAGAGAACAACTTCCAACTATCTTAGGAGATACATAACTATGAGTAGACCCTAGTTCAATCAAAACATAAATAGATTTCTCAGCAATCTTACCTGCAACCTCCACCACTGCTAATTGATGGTATGCTTGGTGATCATCCAGTGTTGCATAAATCCTAGGCGTTTCTCTTTACATATCCCCTATTGTAGATGCTCCACTAACATTGTGCAAGCTCCTAGGGTTCTTCTTTGCAGTTGGGAAATCTCTGAGCCTGTGGTTTTCCCCACAACCCCAACACTGAAGTGGCCCCATTGATGTTCTGTCCATTGCTACAGGTAGCTTGAACTCTCTCCTTGTTTGTTGGCCTTGTGGAAATCTTCTAGGTTGATTCGTGAATGGTGGTTTAGACTCACCTTTCTTCTGATCCAACCTTCCCTTGGGTTTACCTTTCCACGCTAGATGTGCTTCTGCTTTACCTTTATTTTGCTTAGAGCAATTATCTGCCATCCTGATGGCTTCATTCAAAATTGGTGGATTTACAAACTCTATCCTATCTCTGTAGCTCTACAGTAGACTACTAAGGAAGCTTTGAATCTTCACTCTTTAATCCTTCATGTAGTCCACATACCTCAACAACTCCAGAAACTTATGAACATGCTCATCCATAGTGTTCTGTCCTAGTCTGAGTTTATTGAACTCTTTTATTTTGCTATCATAATACCTAGTTGATAGGTACTTCTCCTGAAAGTATATTTGGAATCTACCCTAGCTGACTCTTCTTTCACTAATTCCTTTCACTTGCACGAGGTGATCACACCAAATAGAAGCTCTTCCACTAATGTTGTAGATAGCGACCTTAGCCTTTTCATTCTCTAAATATTCATGCATTCTGAAGTACTTCTTTATTCCAAGAAGCCATGCTTCTGCCTCTTTACCTTCTTTACTTTCACCATCAAAAGTAGGAGGCATTGCCTTCCTAAATTCACCCTGTGGAATACCTCGGTGCTTCTTCCTTCCCTTAATCTTACTAGCAGTACATTTTGGGCTCCCTTGAGAACCCTCAGAATTGGATGACCGGCTAGAAGAAAACTTAGGAGAAGGTGTGTTGTGCCTTCTTCCCACAGAACCTCTTCTAGGGCTTGGATTTCTTCTCATGGAACGACCCCTAAACTAACTTGCTGCATTCTTTTCTTCTCGGACTTTGTGGCTCAGATTGGAACGACTGTTTATCCTTTGTTGTAAGTCTATAAGACTCTGTAAAATGGCCGTGTTGAGTTGATGTTTCTCTTCTTACGCTTTCATCATTTGCTCATTAAAGCTAACCATAGTCTCAGCCAAGTTTGGGGGTGTCACTTGCTCCCTTCTTCCATCTGACTAGGCCTCTGTATGTGCTCCTTGCACATTCTCACCCAGTACATCATATTTTGGTTAAACGGATCCTGCGCATCATTAATGGTAACCATTCTTATGCCGTTATGCACGCTACACTATGATGCAACTCGTTTACAGCTGCTGCTATCTCTTTGTATATCAGATACATTCTATTAGACATCACAATCATGCAAATAAAATCTATCATACCCATTCAAACCTGGAATTATTCATTTGAACAACCAACTAATCAATTAAGTTCATCAAAACCACGTCATGGCGTATCCTTGGATCAACAATTCAGGCATGATCTGGCCCAAACAGCTCCTAGTGCTGCAACTGAAGCTCTAATACCACTTCGTCATGTCCCCACTAACCTACTTGGCCACTGGAGATCGTGATCCATTTTTTTTTCTCCAGAACATTAACTGAGTGCCCATACACACAGTCAGGAGAGTTCGGATCTGCAATCCACAACCCACAGTTGCGAACCCGCAACCTTCAATCTGCAACAGTGGATCCCACAATCCGCATCGCACAATCCACAGCCCACAATCCGCAACCCGCAGTTGCAGATGCGGAAATGTGGAATTCCAACTTCCGCAGGAGGTCACTCCCGCAACCCGCACCAAGGGGTCCCGCAATCTGCGTCCCGCAATAGTGGGTCCCGCAACCCTCATCCTGCAATTGTGGATGCGTAATTGCAGAAGCACAATTCCAAACTATCATAGGAGGTCACCCCACAACGCGCAATAGTGGGTCCTGCAACCTGCATCTCGCAATTGCGGATGTGGAATTGTGGAAGCCCCAAACACATAATTTGAACTTGGAGATCCCACAACCCACAATTGCAGAACCCTGCCTCTGCAAGGGCAATTTCGTCAAATCTTCTAAGGGGCATAACTCCTTTCTCTAGCATCCAAATGGGGCAAGGTTGGTACTGTTGGAAAGATCTTGGAGAGTTCTATCCAATGGTAGAATCCCTTGAATTGGGGGAGGCATCTTACCTCCTCAATTTATTATTTGAAGTTCTAACTATATATCCACTTAGATACTTCCAACCTTCTACCTGGCAAGATCTTCCTTTCCGTCTGACCCATAGAGGTTTCTGAAACCACTTCCAGGGCTCCCTTCCTTCCCTAGGGATCAGGTGTAAGTACACTTTTCTTTCACAGGGTTAGTAGACACAAACATTCCTCTCGGAACAATGAGACACCACCATTTCTTATAACATGCAAGTTGCATTAAACAAATCTAATCAACACATCTACAATATGTAAGATTCACAATGTATTACACTTATGCAACCATGAAATCCAAAAGGAAGAGAAGATAGCGGAAGCCACCCGACCTACTGGATCCTTCACGTAAAAATATAGATAAAAAGCGATTCTATCCATCTTTGAATGTACAACCAATGGATTATTTGATCCATATTGATGCGATGTGGCCACATGAAGAAGAATGGTGCCTACTGGAATAAAAGGGGGTAAATGAAATACACATAACACTGAACTCAGTCGTTTTACTCAGTGCTACACATGACTTCATAGAAATCAATTCATTTAACAAGTATTAATAATTACACAAAGGGACATGAGAAACCATTTCATCACAATGAACAACATCATCATATAACATAAATACTTATCCTTCAATTTCAAAGCAACTGGATAAGTGAGAGCAACGTTCCACCCAAACTTAGAGCTTTGTCCAGTCTATACTATTTCAGCTGGGAGATCACCCCTGAGCTGGGCAGTGTATCCACTAAGGAGGGATAACAGGTTCTCTCGTAGTCAAGGCTTTATTTTCATACTAAACCAGCCTGTAGTTGGGTTTATCAAGCATTCCAGGGAACCTACCCATGCTAATCCAGCCTATAGTGGTTATCAAGCATTTAGGGTGATAGCACCTAATTTTTCTGCAGCATAAATATAAGAAATGAAAGATGGAGGATTAGAAATCTTACTTGGTAAAGGCCCGAGGTCTCGTTCTTTCTCCATGGTTGCAGGATAAAATATGAAAATTTGGTATGGAAAGGGTGAATATGGTACGCCATAGGAAAAATTGCAAGGAAATGTGTTGAAAGGCCTTTTAAACGATCAAATGATCCTAAATCCTAAGTCCGATGGCCTAAATATTATGTATATTAACCACCGGCAAGAGAGACACCATTGATCAGGAGCGAGCATGAGATCAAAGGCCCACATCGATGGTCGCATAGCCAAGAGGTGTGGGAGTTAGCCATATTGGTGGTCACGATGGGTTATGTCACCAGACAGATGGCAACCAGGAGGAACGTTGCGAAAGAGGAAAAGCGGTAAGCAAAAGCACCACAGAGGCACGCGATACCGCAGTGGTAAGGTCATAGATGATCTATGGTGCGGAATGCAGATAGCCAAATCAACGATGATGCAATGAAGAAGATGCACATATGATAGAAAAAGTGGACCCCGTTGACAGAAAGGGTCGAAGAATTAAACGTGTCATATGTTCCCACCATGGATGCAAAGCAAGCACAGATCAATGGTTCCTGATGATAGTCTCATCGAGAAGTAGTGTGATGGATACAGGGAAGAGTGGTCACGACAGATGAAACCATTCGATAGGTGTTGACACCAGGGATGGTCGCGAGGTAGGAAAGCAGTATTTAAAACCACGTTGGGAGGTTGGCAATACCACTATGTAGACACGTGCTGCCAGGGGGACGGTGCAGATTGGGACCTATAGGATGATCCAATGGTAGGCAGATGAAGGGTTTCAAATCAAATGGTTAAATAAAGGTTGGATCCGACGGCAGGAAGTGGCACATGAGAAACCAATGGCTGAGATCGTTGGACAATTGGTGGATAAGACTGATGGTTAGGTGAGCGGAGTTTATATATATGATCACCGGCATGTGTTGTTGACATTTGTTTGTTGGAACTCTCGAAGTCAGAAGCTTCTCAGCGTGTGGGAGATGACGAGGGCAGCAAGGCTTTCGACCGAATAATTCCGAAAGATTTCTAGCGACAGGTAGGCCCTTTTCTGACTGAATTCATTAGTAGTATAAGTGTTTTCGTAGTAAACTAATGGAAGAAGATTCAGTCATAAGCACGAGTAGGGTTAGGAGTACGCTAGAGGATAGGGACTATAACATTTTTTACACAGTTATCCAACTACCCGTGGCCGAAATTAAGAGAAGGCTGAAGCTTCTGGGAGACAGGGGCACAAATGTACTTAGGGTTTTTCAGTCTTCGTTCATTTTGTTATGTTTAGACCAAATCATGTCGTTTCCTCAGTTCGTCTCCTGGTGTGCATCTAATTACAAAGGGTCCCAAAGAGTCATCATGGATAGTCAGCAAAGTAGAATCATATATTCCATAGAGCCGTCATTCGAGCATCATTCATTTGGAATCCTTGAGCCGTAAACACCAGAGTCTAAGAATTTTTTCGAAAAAACAATTGTAACCCTCTATCGCCAAATCCCTCCCGAGATTTGGCAAGCCTTTTTTACCACTTGCCTCAAGCCAGACCTAGAGATTGAAGAAACCCAATACTCGTTTGATGTTAACATGTTCAATACTAATACCCAGTTGGTCCTTTCATTACTCGTGTAGTTTTTAGGTTTTGATAGTGATAGGTTTGTAACAAAGATGCAGTTAAGTCTACTGTATAGAATAAGTGTCAGTTCACCCCTAGTCAGTTATGAGTCGGTTCCAAGTCTTAGGTTTGAATATTTTTTGGTGGAGGCCATTAACTCTCAGTTCGATGTTTTTCCAAGTACTAGATGTTTCTAGTTTCAAGCCCATTTAATGAAGCTAATCATGGTCAGTAACCAGAATGAATTGCATTTCGCACCAGAAGTTTATGCCGGTACTCTGGGGGAAAACATGTTTAATTACATGAATTCTATGTTGTCTGTATTGTACAAATTATTTTTTGGGGAAGAGATGCCAAGGGTCTTTCCTGAAATGAAGACTTTATTGCAGTTAAAAAAGGAGGTCGCCGTGGGGGACTGGTTTTTATCAAAAGACTCTACTGTCATCAGGCTGTATGGGTTCATGCACGAGCCCTACATACTGCCTGCCTTCTTAACATTAAGGGTTTTTTCTTTAGAATTTATCAGGTAGAAGTTAACCCTAGAAGAGGAAAAATTTTCAAAGTTCAGAAAGGGGGTCGATTTAAAGTATCCTTGGGCCATCGATCCATTTATTGTAAAGAGTAAGGAGACTATTTTGGAGGTGCGGAGTTTGTTAGAAGAATTTGAATTCAAAAAGCATATTGCCATGGACTATGACCCTTGTCACATTATTTCTGAAAGAAGAAAATTGAGTAACCTTAGTGGGTTTGAGCACAAGGAGGTGGAGGGGTCGTTAGGCAGAAAGAACATGTTACAGTATGAGCCTGAGGCAGAAGCAGCACCTATTTTGTAGGGAGAAGAGCTCACGTTGCTGGAAGCAGCGATAGAGGTGTAGACTGTACCTAAGGTTGTGGAAGTGGGAGAGAAAAGAAGTCTGCAGGAAATCCTGGATGAATATGATGAAGAGGGAGGAAAGAGACTCAAAACTGAGGATCAAGGATCAGCTGGAACACAGCCTGATTTAGCTGTTTTGATGGATAGCGAAGGTGGTAAAGAGGGGGGAATTCAAATCCCTAGTGTACATGTATTAGAATACAATTTATAGGAATCCCGGGAAAGCGGGGACACAAGCAAGTTCTCGTCGAGAGATGAAATGTTTGAGCAGTATGCTCAGAGCAAGCAGGCTTCCGCTCAGTTTATATATAACTTGCTACCCAAGGCTAGGAGCCTATCAAAGTCAAATGTTGCTTTGGTGACTAGCTGGAATATAAAGGAAGGCACTCTAAATGTGGCAGTGGCTACACCTAGCAGTTTAACTGAGGTGAAATATGATTTGAAAAACATATCATCCCCCGATAAGGTCCAGTTACATAAGCAAATGGGGGATGTTATCTACGAAGACTATATACAGGAAGTGTTGAGAGTCGAGAAGTTAGAGGGAATTGTTAGCAAGATGGATGTCCAGTTAAAACAGGAGAAGCTGAAAAGCAAATCCCACCAGCAGCAAGTTAAGAAATTACAGCTCGATTTGGTTGCTAGTGACGGTGATGGCAAAGCTAACAAACAGTTGCTGGTAGAGAAAGAAAGCTTAATCCAAACATTGCAAAAGAAGGCGAAGGTCTCGAGCACTCAATTAATTCAGGATCCCGAAGTGTATAAATTAGAGTAGGAGAAAGAGGCCCTAGCCAAAGAGCTCAGTGAAAGACGAGCAGAATTGTTGAAGTTGGCTGAGAAAAGAGCAGATTGGGAGAAAGAGAAGTTGAGTTTGGAAAAGCAAGTTGAGGATCTGAAAGATAACTTGCCCATTTTTGGCACGTGGCCGTCAAAGATAAGTCAGGATGTAGATGAAAATAGCGCTGACATCCTTTCATGGGCTATGTACTCTCAGGTCAGCCTGAAGGAGGTAGAAATTAAAGAACTAAAGGAAAGGGCTCTGAAATTAGAAGAGCAGAACACGCAAATGGAGGAAGAAATAAAGGGGTTGCAGAAGCAGAATAAGGGACTGGTGTAAATGAATCAAAGGTTTGTCTCCCAGGTAATTGGGCAGATCCCGATGCAAACATGCAGGAACATGATTTGGGATAGCATCACAATGAAAGCCATCGATCTCATGCCTTGTTTAATCTCCATAGGTGCTAGAGAGAGGGCGATAAAGAAGGCTTTAAAAAGTTGCGCATCAACACGAGATAATCTGAGCCTAAAGCCCAAAGAGATAGCTTGATATGCTATAGATTTTTTGAGACCCTTATCAGAAGAACAACTAGTTGCATTGGATATCAAGAACAAAGTGGCTACGATCGCTTGGGCAAGAAAGACGCTAGGAAAGTATGCTCATGAAAAGAATATCGAGGCTCGCTATGGGGCGATGACTGATCAAGTTGCTGATGAAAAGAGAAGGTTTGAGAAGGTATTCCAGAAGGGGCTACCCTCCTTTTGGAATGAATATAATGAGTTCATATCGCATAATGATTACAAGAACCTGTTGTGCGCCATAAAGATGGATCACGAAAAGTTCCATAGGCTAAGTCAGATTCTTACAGGAAAAATACTATTGGAGAAGCTTGCCGAGGATTTCGAGACCATGAACCTACTAAAGAGCTTAAGTGAAGGAACCCCTGTCCTTTCCAGTGAAGAGAACATGGAGCTAAGAGTACTAGTGAAAGAAATGGTGCTACATGAGAGCATCATGGCTAATCAATGGGGTTATGTGGAGAAGTATGGGAAGATGAAATACTCACTTCATGCTCCTTGGTAGTTGTTATTTTTACTTTCAAAGAGTTGTTATTTTCAAAGACTTCCAAGATATTCCTATTTGAAAAAGTAATTTGTAATATTTTTTGAGGCGGCTATTGGGAATAGCTAGTCGGTGCAACCTCTTTACTATCTTTTGTTTTTATCTTAAGGTTAGTTGTCATTCAGTAAGAAGACTGGTAAATGTGAAAGAAAACAGTTAGGTTTGCTCGCCCGTTTTTGATAGTGGTGAATATGTCTTGATGAGGTGGGATTTTGTTGTAACTATTTTCACTTACGAATAGGTCAAGCCTCAAACTCTAGGAAGCTATATATGCTATGTACTTGAAATGAGAATGGTTGAAAACGTTTTGGAGAAAAATATATTGCTCTGTGTAATCTTTTGAGCTGTTTTGAATAAAGTTGGTAGAGCTAAGCAGGTGTTTTTACAGGGATTCCTATGTTATTGGTCTTGCAATCTATTCCTTCTCTTTTCCCATGTGAATTGTGTTTCTTTCTTTGTCAATCCATTTTGTAATTGCTTACTCATGTTTGGTTCAGTGTAGTATTTGAATGGAATTCATAGAGATAATGCTCTGTTCAGGTCATACCAAGCATTTCACCCTTATTTTTTGCTAAAGTCAATATAGAATTCATGTTTCCATGCTTTATATTGATGGTTTGTTCATCTCTCTTCTAAATTACCAACTAAAAGCTTTTTTACTGTGAGTTGGTGGCTACCTTGCCCTTGTATGAATGTATCTGCAAAGTATTTGTCAATGATGTTCATGTTTTGTTTAATTTGACTCCATTGGCCCAATATAGATCCATGTTGTTTTCCAAGCACAATTTTTGAAAAGAAATCTGCCCTAACAGAAGTTTGACCTTCTATGTATATTATTGACTGAATATCTCGAGAAATGGATGCTGGTGTGTGTTTTCATTGTTGACGCCTTTGATTATTTCCAGTCTTTCATTTGTTTGTAGAGAGAGCCCTCTCTGACTATGTTGGGTCAGTAGAATTAGTCTAAAGTTGGTTAGTGGTTACCCCAGAGCGCCCTCTTCACAACCTTTGGGTTAATTTGGGTGTTAACACGGGGAGAACAAGGAAGGAATTGTTAAACCAATGAGCTCAACCATAGAGCTATAGGCATCTTATCACCCAGTTGACCTGGCATCCACAATACCTACCAAATCCAACATAAGGAAGACCTCTTTCACTGTTACATGGTCTCTCAAGGCATCTTCCCTTTCAGTGCTATTCCAGGATGGGCATAGAAAGGTCCAGTTTCTCTCAGCCAACCTGGCACCCACAATACCTACCACATCCAACACAAGGAAGATCCTTTACCCTGCTACACAGTCTCTCACGGTCTTCTGTTTCAGTGCTATTCCAGGATGGGCATAGAAAGATCCAGTCACTAGTTCATTGAGATTATCGCCTTCACCGATTTTATCCAGCAATCCATTCTCCTTTCACGATTCAATCCTCTTATTCATACCCAGACTTGGGGTTTCCTCACGACTACTTTACCAATACCACTTTGTCACTATAACTGGGGTTTGCACACAAGGTTTTCACGGCTATCAAATCTTGGGTAGTTTCTATCACACAGGAAACATGATTAACTCCCCATTTCCCTTCCTGAACTAGTTCGACAAATACAGGAAGTGCATAGGCGAATTCTTTGTGGGGGTCGATGGTTTCGGGAGGGCAAGTTCGTGAATGGAGGATCAGTGAAACCCACTCTGCATGAATGGCTGCATTAGTGAATGAATGGGAGGTTTGTATATCTGCCTGTATGAATGACTCCCCCCCCTAAGTGAATCCTCTTCCTGGATAGTCAAATAGGTTCAGTGAGTTCCCTAAGGAGATTGAGTGTCGTCCCATACACGTAACCAGAGCCATGCCCTGCCATATGAAATCACAGGCATGCTCCATACTCCATCGTCTTCAGCGATCAGAGTTCTCAACCACCCGCTGCCATAGCATTAATGTTAGCAGTGAGTTCAAAAGGGTTCTCAGTCAGACATGTGGTAATGTGGGAAGCCAATCCCAAACCCCCTCACCTCTCCCTAGTGGATACACATGGCCCCTTCTCATTCATTGCCTCCTTAGCCAGCTTCTTGGCTATTTTTCATTAATAATAATTACATCATTTACATTTCTTCATGGATTAGCAACCCATGAATAATCAACTGTCCAAATACTTTCCTAAGCAAATAACCTCAAACATCCACTAGTGGGGCCTTGGCCTTGAGATCCACACTAGGGTACTTACACACATTGTATACACACAGTATTTACATCGAAACCAAACACATCAAGGGTAAAATTGAGTATTACACACATAACTAGAAGAATGTGAAAGAAACAAAAATAATATAAAAAATAATTGTAGTTGATGCATGGATGCATGAATAACTCTGAAAATGCATAGATAATTCTAAAATATATCTTATAGTGGCACTTAAATTGTGTTCACCTGCCACAAATTAAGTAGGTATGCTAGTTCTATATTTATTTATATAAAAAGATGTCAAGAACTACAACAAACAACAAGCTTAGACCAGTTTAGTCTATATTTATTTATACTTAAAGATGTCAAGGGCTGCATGAACAAGCTGCAAGCATTTATTTATATTGCTTCAAGTAAACTCTTTGTTGACCTATCAATTAACCATTTAAACCATGGTGGCTAGAAACTGACATTTTTAAATGCATGAATGCAGTGTTATTGTTTTCCTGCTACATGGGATTTATCAAGCTTTCTAGTACCACTCAACTATCTGCTTAAACTTTCATCCTCGGACATTTAAATTTAAACAGAACCAAGATATCTCAGTGTTAAATCATCCTCCATACTTTGTTTTCTTCGCTTAAGAGAATATAAGTTTCATATCCACATTCACTTACCTTAGTGCTTGTACTACTTACAGATTCTAAGGTTGTTCATCCTCCTTAATACAACAATAGTTCATGATTACTATAATAATATAATATACGAACATTTTTTTATGGAGAGTCTTGCAGGTCTATATCTTTAAGCATGCCTTAAAATCTATATGGATATGAAGTGTGGTCCAGGATCTTATAGGTTACATAGGTGAAACAATGTTGAGCCCTACTAATCTTGCTATTTGTATTCTCTCCCACTATATTATTTGCTAAACTGAGCTCTCTTTCATGACAACATTTCGATCATCACAGACTAAATATCCAGATTTAATTCCTTAAGTTACTGTAGCCATAAATATTTCGTCTAAATATATGAATAATTTTTTAGTTTATAAATCATTTCTTCGTATATGAATGCCATAAGGGATGTTAAATAGGCATCCTCTGCATGATATCTTTAATTAATGAACAGGTTGTGTGGTAATGAAATTTTATTCTAGCCATCGATTTCTAACATAGAACCATGGAATCATAGTACACTCTGAGAATGGATGATGATGTAGCAAAACCTAGGAAGGTTTGTTCCCCATCATCAATCAACATCATGATACAATGAAATTAAAGACAACTTTGAAATGACTTAAGACATAATGCAAGGAAAGCCTTAACATTTTTTTTTAATTGTATGCACATAGAAACAATGATCTGTCATCGATTCCAAGAGGTTAAAAAATTAACCAACAATGTATGAAAAGATATCAATGAGCAAAGAGTTGTGTAAAAATTCTACCATTTAGGTTGGATGATGGCTTTTTTTTACCTGTATCTAGTTTTTTTATTTTGCCCATTTGAATTTAACTATTTTTAATGGCTACTTTGACAATAAAACCTAATTCAACACCATCAAAAACTATAGGATGATATATCCAAACCCTAAACATTCCAAGGAACAGATAAGTTGTAAGTTTTTTTTAAGTACAACGAAAAAAAAACGCATTTCAAACCTCCAAACCACATGGCAAGAAATGAAAAAACATTGAACCCTCGAATTAATGCAAGCACAGGATCCATATATGTCCTTTGACAGGGACATAACAAGCCAATTTCTCATTCAACCCATACCACCAGTTGCACACCATTGCACACTAGAAGTCATGGAGATATTTGGAATAGCGTAGCAGCCAAAATTTTAAGCTAAATTTTTTTCCATGATAATCATAAAGTCAACAGCTTCCCTAACAAATTTTTATTTAAAAATATATTCAAACCTTAAACAGGCCGAGCAACAAATGCAAAGCCCCCGCAAATTTAAATATATTTCACAGTCGTAGACCACCTATGAGAAAAACAGCTTCGTTTACATACCTCTATGCCCAAAACACGTCGATGCAAACTTATTAAAATAAATATTCTTAATGATTTAAATACTTGTTTTAATAAAAAATAGTTTACTTGTTGAAATTTATCTAAATAGATATGCCAAGTTTTATGTTTTTATTTTTTGTCGATCCGATTTTGTTTAGTTTGTTAGGGGATAGACCTTCACTAACTGTTCAGGTGTACACACAGATGAGTGCAATGGGGCAGTACTTCAACTCTGCATTATCAAGTAAAACCAAAGAGTTGGAGGAGAACTGGTATGAGACAAATCACTACTTTGGGGATACTTGGATGGTGCCTGTAAGGGATAGATGCAATTTGTGGAATTGGTGGTGTTTTATATTTAGAATCTGGAGTTTTCTGCATAGATGAGCAAGGATCTGAACAACTTAGTGGAGCTTCTCACTCTTTGGTCTTTATTAAAATTCGCACAAACATTGCATATAATGGTTATCATTTCATTTTCTAAATTTTAGTTGTTTATGGAATGATACATCTTCAGTTTTCAATTTTCTTATATTTATAGGTGTTTATATTTTAGAATTTGGGGTGGATTAGCATTTTTTTTATAGATTGCAGTAGGATAAGACAAGTATACTGTGTAATTAATTTTAGGTTTTTTTTCAAATTCTAAATAAACAATCTTATATATATATATATATATATATATATATATATATATATATATATATATATATATATATATATATATATATATATATTTATATATTTAAATAACTGGTAGTTGATGCATGGATAATAGGATTTTCTGGTAGACAACTTGTTTAAGTAGAAGAAGGCAAGTGATTACATTTATGTATGGAGAACAAGTAACTGATAAGTTGGTCGATCTAACTAGAAGAGGGCAGGTGAAGGAAGGTGAACAAGTAACAGAAAACTTAGTTCGTTTAACTAGAAAATGGTAGGTGACTACATTTACACACATGGAAAAAAAGTAACAATAGCCACTGTATGCATACAGGATATGGAAAAGTGTTGTACCAAAGTATTGGTCAAGATAGTTGCATAATTATGTAAATGATATCTGTATGCATAATAGGTTATCATGATTTGATGATTATAAAGTATTACTAATCATGTACTTAATTTTGATTTGTAGGAAAGATCATGACAAATGATGAACACTGAACAAGTGATGGATGTTCAACAAAAAGATTTACAAATCAAACACACTATAGAAGGCTCGTGGAAAGAGGAAGAGAATCATGATGACATGTTTGCTCCAAGTGGCTAGATAAGACCATTCTTTTAAAGGTGTAATTAAAGAAGAAGTGTGAATCGGGTTCTGTATGGGTACCCAGGATCGATAGTAAAATTGATGAGCTTAATGATCACCATGGGTGATGTGGATCTCAACCTTTACTACAAGGTTGAATATGGTTTCTATACACAGATGACATTGATGCAAGAAGGAAATCACCATAGAGTTCGACTGATATTGAGGCTCATATCAGTAGACCCATTTGACGAGAGATGGCACAGATAGATGGCTGCAGAAATGAAAATGAAAGATATCAGATTGATGCATTACTTTCTAGGTCTAGAAGTATGGCAAGGCTCAGAAGGAATCTTTCTCAACTAGGGAAAGTATGCCGAGAAATATTAAAAGCACTTGATGTGTTGGAATGGCCACTCTCATGGATTCCAACTTGAAGCTATTAGCGGATGACTCATCAGAGTTAATGGATATAACTCTGTACAGACAAATTATTGGGTCATTGATGTATCTAACGAATACTAGGTCAGATATATGCTTTGTTGTGAACACCTTGAGTCAGTATCTAGATGTGTTCACCTGATAGTTGCAAAGCATGTGATGAGGTACCTATAGGATATGATAGACTTTGATCTATGTTATCTTGGAGATCATGACTTCAGATGGATACACAGATGTTGATTGGGAAGAAAGTGTATCAGACAGGAAAAGCACATCGAGAGGATGTTATTGTCTGGGATCAGCCATGATCTCATGGTTTAGCAGGAAGCAGTCTAGTGTGGCTCTCAGCACAAGCAGGATATATGGCTGCTTGCTCTGCTAGTTGCGAAGCGGTATGGCTTTAGGATTGTTTGAATTAGACCCAACTGTGATCCTATGTGACAAACAAAGCTGTATCAAGATGGCAGAGAATCCAGTGTTCCATGATAAATCAAAACACATAGAGATATGACATTTCTATATACAAGATATGGTGCAGAAAGGAACTATAAAGTTCAAATTTGTAACAAGTTTCCGATGTACTAACTAAACCTCTACCTCAAATGAACAAGTTACTGATGTAGTAACCAAACCCCTACCTCAAGTAAAGTTTGAATATTTTCGAGACAAGCTTAGAAGGACCCTCGTCGAAAGGGGGAGTGATGTCGTCACTTATGATGAGATTTCTTGCATCGATAGTGAGGTCGATGATGTGGATACCTATATTGGTGATGCCGACAGAGAGGTTGGTGGATGGTCCTTAGACAGGATATAAGTTGACGAGGGGATTGTATCGTCCCCGGACTTCGGTCCCTTGAATTGAGTCGTAGACATATGTCTCCGAGAATGATCCTTAGTAAACAAGTGGGGATTGGATCATCCCTGAACTTCAGTCCTAAAGTGAGCCGTAGACATATGTCTCCGAGAATGAAGTCCTTAGTGGACAAGTGGGGATTGTATCGTCCCCGGACTTCGGTCCCTTGAATTGATCCATAGACGTATGGTCTTCGAGAATGAAGTCCTTGATAGACATGTGGGGATTAAATCATCCTTGGACATAGTCCTAAATGTACGGTGGGGATTAAGTCATCCGTGGATATAGTCCTAAATGTATGGTGGGGATTAATTCATCCTTGGACATAGTCCTAAATGTACGGTGGGGATTAATTCATCCTTGGACATAGTCCTAAATGTACGGTGGGGATTAATTCATACTTAGACATAGTCCTAAATGTACGGTGGGGATTAAGTCATCCTTGGACATAGTCCTAAATGAATGGTGTGGATTAAATCATCCTTGGACATAGTCGTAAATGAATGGTGTGGATTAAATCATCCTTGGACATAGTCCTAAATGAAGGGTGTGGATTAATCATCCTTAGACCGTAAATCCCATAATTCTGAAAGGAAGGATTGTCTTAAAAGAGATTGAGTATGGATTAATCATCCTTAGACTGTAAATCCCATAATTCCGAAAGGAAGGATTGTCTTAAAAGAGATTGAGTATGGATTAATCATCCTTAGACCGTAAATCCTGTAATTCCGAAAGGAAGGATAGTCTTAAACATGATTGTGATGAGATTGATCTCGTAATTCTGAAAGGAAGGATCATTTGTATTGCAGAGTATGTTGCTATTGTGTATACTTGACTGATGAGGATACTTGTATTGATGTATTGATACTTGTATTGATGATATGTATTGATGAGGATACTTGTATTGATGAGGATACTTGTATTGATGATATGTATACTTGTATTGATGAGGATACTTGTATTGATGATGTGTATACTTGTATTGATGAGGATACTTGTATTGATGATGTGTATACTTGTATTGGTGTGGATACTAATCATGATGGTCTAGATGACGATGTTGATGATCGTGTGATGACGATGCTAATGATCATGTGATGAGGATGTTGATGATCGTGTGATGATGATGCTGATGATCATGAGGATCTAGATGATGATGTTGTTGTAGCTGTTCGAGTGCTGCAGAAGATAAAGACTCAGTACTGAAGATGTTGATGTTCCAGTATTGAAGATGTTCCAGTAACTATTTGAGTTATTGATGATGTTGAGAAAGCTTCCAATGATTTATAGATGTATCATGTATGATGTTGATGACTCCTTGCTCATGCATATGCTGTTATAATATCCTTCTCGTTAAGGGGGAGTGTTGAAATATTGTAACTTCAAAGAATATTATATTTGTACGTTATTATTCCAGAGATGTTTCATTCCTCCATGAAGATCTTATTGTATATACAGAGATGTTTATTCCTCCGTCGGGATGTGGTAACTTGGGTTATTAGACTTCCTTAGTGGCGGTCGGCCCTATATGTGTTATGTGGGTCAAAGGGTTGTTAGACCACCCTAGTGGGTTTGGCCCAGTCAGTTGTAGTGGGGTGTTTAACCTAGTGGTAAAGTTGGAGCCGACCTAGTTAATATAAAGTACAAGTCAGAGATGTGTATAAATAGAGGAGGTGTGTTCCTCATTATACACACACTTCCCTCACTTGAAATGTAGCACACTTGTGAGAGAGAGGTCTGTTATGGAGGAGGAGGAGATCATGTCTTTGGTTTGCATCTTTGTATATTGCTGGTCATCTATATTGAGGAAGCTTTGTTGGGTTTTCTACCCCATGAGGGTTTCCCAAGATAAATCTGTGTCTCTTGTCTTTATGCTGTGCTTGTTGTTTCTTCAGTGATCCTGTATATGCTATTATTGTGAAATGGAATGTAATGCTACTATTTTCTGTCTTAGCGTATTAAATCTTAACAATACCCTCCAGGCGCAACGAAGGTCAGAACCAAGCCAAATGAAAACGTAGAGAAAAATCCATGAAGTGTAAAACCCCACACATAGAAACCCTCGTTGCTAGCTGGATTCACAATACGATGATTTCATAGGGAGTAGTTAATACTCCACCAACCTCTCATTAATGGAATTTGATTTATCACCCAAACGCTATAGTATCAGGTCATGTGAACATCAACGATTTATTTGTATACAAATATTCCTTTTCCAAGGTTTTGCAACATAGTATTTACACTATGAGTCTTCCACACTTAGCCTTTACACTTTAGACTTTCACTCTTGATCATATAGTATGCCAACCTAATGGTAGGATTAATAAGAGAGAATGTTCCTCATGGTAGTACCTGCATTACAAACATCAAATGATACATTAGCCAATGCTAAGTAAGTCCATAACTCCCAATACTACCCTTACCTCTCGGTAGCTCTGCCGGAGGTACTTCTTCTCTTTGTAAATGGCGGTATTCCATCATGGGCCTCAAATTTCATCAACGAGGGCTCATCTCACCTGAAGTGTTAGTTAGAATTTTTATAAATATGCACATGATCTCTTGAAACAGTATGAAGGAAATTTACTTTAGTTTTATATTAATACTCTAGCATTGATACACTTGCGACAGAATTACTTTGCCTACTCTACATATCACTTCCGCAAAACCAAGTGAATTACAACCAGAGAGATTATGTACTTGGGAAAACTTAAACTGTTGAATTCCGCAAACAAGTACCGGTGCATATCTTACTTTGATCAGTGTTGAAGTTAATTTAGGAATCCTCATCTTTAAAAGTAGATTTTATTACATTAGTAGAAAATTTTAAAAGTTTTACTATTTTTAGGGACATTACATGAAAATTACAGGTGCTCCCCATGGAGACACAGTGGGTCTTATATAATTTTTATCAATGAGTTCCTTAAGATGTGATTTATGTTCATTAAGTTCCAGAATGTTCATTCTATAAGGGGCCTTTGAGTTTGATACCGCTCTGGGTACTAACTGAATGGTGAAATCTAGTTCCCTTTTTAGATGTAGTCCTGAAATTTCTTTTGGGAACACATCAGAAAATTCCTTTAGAATGGGTATGTCTTCCAACTTTAACTTATCTTCCTTAGTTGATTGTTCATCATTAATTATATTTACAGCAAACAACTTAAACCCTTTACGAACAACCTTTTTAACTTGCAAAGTAGAAATTTGTCTAACATAAGTCTTTCTAGGAATTCCTTTTACTGTTATAGTTTCACATTCATCATTCAAGCAAGTAAAAGTCTTTTCAAATCAATTTAATACTACCCTGTGCTTTTCCAACCAATCCATTCCAATCAAAACATCGTAAGAACCTAAAAGTAACACATTCAGTTTAACATGAGTCCTAAACTGATTCATCAATAATTCACACTCGTTTACATAATCAATCACCTTTCTTTTAGTTCTAGTATCTAATTGGACCAGCCATGATTTATCAAATTTTCTATTTTTAGATTGCAACATTTCACTAATTCAGGTGACACATAGCTAGGACTTGCTCCTGGATCAATTAAAATAGGAATGGGTTTATTTTTCAGCATACCTTCCACTTCAACCATTGAAGTTTGATGATCAACTTGTCTGTTTTCCAAAGGTGCATTTATCCTGGGCATCTCCCTTGCTAAGTCACCAACAGTCGCTTCCTACTATACCATATGTATGTTGTTGACGATCCTCTTTCTGAGTGGGAAGTTTGATGCATAGTGAGGCCCCTGACAATCCCAACATCTAATAGGTTCTTTCTGTTTATTGTTTTTAACAAACTTATTAGGTGGATCTTTGTTTCTTGCAGCTATAAATTTTGACTGTTCATTACGTCTTGAATTATTTCCTTGAAATTTTCTGTTAGAAGAATTATGAGAATTATGGTTTCCAAAATTTGATTATATGAAAAATGTTTCTTTCGTTGTTCAAAATTATTAGGCCCCCTTGACTTCCATCCTTGTATGCTTTCCCTCTTTTTGTTATGTTCACAACAAATGTTTTCTTTTCTCATGGCTTCTTCAAGAGTTCTAAGATCATCATACTCAATTTGTTCCTTTATATGAGAGGGTAAGCAACTCAGAAAACTTTGTACCTTAGGATTTTGCTCATTAATGTAAGGCACATACCTCAATAAAATAAAAAACTTGCTGCTTAGATCCTTCATATTCATGGAGCCTAACTTTAATTCATAGAATTCTTTAGCTCGCTCCTCGTAATACTGTTCTAATAGAAATGTTCTTTTAAAATACTTTTAAAAGTTACTCTAGTTTACATTTTTCTCCCTTAGATCTTTAACTCGCTTCAAATCTTGCCACCATATGTTGGCTTTACCTGTCATATTATAAATTTCCATTTTTGTTTTTAACTGACTTGAGTAATTATAAATTTGGAAATATTTATTCATTATGGACAACCATGCTTCGACTTCCTCACTCTTTTATGTTTTTCCATTAAAAGTTGGCGGTTTTATCCTTTTAAACTCTCCCAAAATCTCTTCATAGGGTATGTACTTCTTCTTCTTAATAAAAAAATCACTTTCACTACTATCGTTGGAATACTCATGCTTCTTCCTGTGCGATTTAACCATGGCTTCAGATGAAGAACTAGTTTCATAATTAGTAAGTTTTAACTTTTTACCTTTACGTTGGTAGGACATAGTTCCGAATTCATAATGATTTTATGTTTTCTTTTCGTTATTATGGAACTTGTCAAACAGGATTTGATTCAGCTCCAATTGAGATTTTAGAATTCACTCATTTTCCTCCTTAACAGTTTTTATTTCCGTTTTTAAATCTCTTACAGTTCTTAATAATTCAGATGAATTATCGTTTAATTCAACAAAAATATTTTCTGCATTAATGTGTTCCTGTTCATTATTATTATGTTCATTATGATGGGACCTGTCTTCAGCTGACTCTTCCAGTCCTTCCATGCCTGCAACTAAGTAAAAATATGTGGAACAGAAAACAAGTTAATAACATCAATAAATCTCAATTCTGGTTTGATTTCAAATTTGCGCGAGTTGAGCCACTTCAGGCCTAGTATTTGAACTTGTGCTCTGATACCACATGTAACATCCCAAAAATTTACAAAAATTTAAAATTTTCTAAGTAGCATTAAATGCTTTTCTTGTTATGCAGAAGTGTCATTAAGGTTATTTTAATGCCATAAAATAACATCATTATATGATCGTCATTCATTTGTTTAAAAGAATCATCATTACAATGTTTATATGATACGTTAAAGTCTGAAAACTTGAATTATTTAATTGTTCTAAGTGCACTTCATTATTTACATCGTCTGCACTTATACTGTAATTTTAACTATGGTGACTAACTGTTTGTTTTCTTTTGCAATGAAGGGGTCCTATGGTACCCCAAGGCTTTCTTAGTTATTTATAGCTAACGCTCTTAAACTTCTGTTACAGATCACAGGTAAGGGTTACGACTTCAAACTGATGCATAATCAAAGTATGTCAAATGACTTGTTGTACTTCAATTTGACTTCGATGTTATGTACTATTGTATAGAGAACTTACATGTGTATAAGGGTAAGACTTGCCCTAGCTATGATAAACAATCTATAAAATTTAATCGTTACGATGTTATAATTATATGAATTTGCGAGCTGCATACCTTATGCATAGTTATTATTGTCCTATGTGTTTATTTATGCTTTCTCATGGATCTTTATATTCATAATACAATATCATATTTAAACCATAATGTTTTATTGGAATATATGTCAAAGTTTCAATTATCAAACTATAGTTTTTATATTTATATGTTTATCAAGGCAAAGACCCGACCATGGTCTTGCTAACTTATAAAATGCAACTATTGTTCATGACTTAACCCAAGGTTATAGGTTATATGATATGAATCATAACCTAAGTAATATAAACTATATTCATATATGCTAAATGTTATAAGTTTTAACTATGCAGGTGTATATATCGTATACTATAAGCATATTGCAACTATGAACATGTAATGAAGTGGAACTGTGCATTGGCATATGTTGGCAGGACTACCAAGCTTGTTAGCTGTGACAATTAATGTTATTAATGAGGTCTCGGTGGAAAGGCTTGTTGGCAGCCTCGAGTCCTGTCAACACATGATGGTTCCTTGGGTTTAGCGTTAAGCCCTATCTAGGTCTTGGTTGACTTGCATCTAGGGTTAATGAGAACATTCATTCACACATGTAGATGGTTAGGAGAGGCCAACAGGCCTTCGGGAAACTAGGGTTTTGTAACTTGACTGTTACAAGCTTCTTCCGAGTTTCGATAGTGAGACTTGCACCTACAACTGAGCATAAGCATGTTATTTGAATCGAGGTCAGTAATATTCTTCCACAGGGCTTGTTGGAGAAGCTTGGCACTACCAGGTTTTTGTTGAATGATACAGAGGTAAATAACTTGTTATCGAGTTATAGTTCTTAAATCTTTTAATAAGCAAGCTTACTGTAATAATAACTAACTCATATATATTTGTTGTTTGGTTGACAAGGGGCAGGTTGCCTCCTATCGTGGCTTCCTTGGGAGATCAATGCTTGCATTTAAGGCTTTGCTGCGTAAGACTGCGGGTAAGCCTCGGTGGTTCCTTTGGCATCCCAAGTTATGGTTCTATGTAGAGAAAGGGCGGTGTAAAACAAAGGCATTGATTCTAGTATGAGTCCCTTCGTCAAGTTTCAATTCGCACTTAATTTTGATAAGGTTCCAGTCTTTACTGTTGGCATTTTGCACAGTTTGTAATCTGTAAGGCAATGTTTAGACTGAGAGAGTTTAACTCTCAAACCTTAGAGCTCACGTTCATTTCTCAACGTTTTCCTTTTTCTACTGTTTGTGTATAAAAATTTATGGATTAAAAGAATGATTTTTCTAGAAATCAAGTATGGTTTGAAAATACAAGTCTGGAGACATGCTCTCGGCCATGTGTTATTCTATTGCATGAATAAAATATAATGTTTAGGGCTTCGCCCATATTTTTGAATCTGTTGGTAATTATATTAGTATTGTTCTAGCTTCGTAAAAGATGATAAAGCTTCTCAAGAGTTACGGCTCTGGACTGAATTGAAAATACACTGTCTGTGAATTCTAAAAGATGAATTAATTCTTGTTGTTATGAGCATGAACGTGCTCTTTGAAACTCTGTGCTTTTAGATACGTTTTTACAAAGGTTACTGTGTAAAATTAGGTTTTAAGGTTTCAATATTTATTGTAATTATTTGTAGAAGAAAAAGGGCATAATACCCGAGCTCGTAATAGAAGAACATGGTAAAACCCTAAGGCTTGATGCCTGTAGATGAATGTTTATAATTTACATTGATTAGCCTTTAGGGTTTCTCCCAAACCCTAACCCTGTAAATTTAATTGTAAAACATGATGGTAGGGTGAGCTTGGTTGCGAGACTCAAACCCGTAACCATTCCTTGTGGGGCATTTATACTCTTAATGGATGTTTAACATATTTTGTATTTAAGATGTAATCATTGAACATTTGTTATAGATATTTTCAAAAGTAATAATTCCATTTCGATTTATTATATGAACTTAACATACGACTAGGTTTTTGTGATAATGTATAATTTTATATAGTATTTGATGGCTCGGTTTTGAAAATAGTTTCTTTTCAACAATTAAAAGGTTATTTGATTTCCAGTTACTATATAAATGCAATGTTATACTTATACCCTAGTTTTCTATTATGAGTATGGAAATGATTTAAAGATTATTACTGTTGTAATTTGGAATGTGATGCTAAGTATAGTACTATTGTTTAAGAATTATATTTACTAGATAACTACTATGTTACCGAATCAAAGATTTTACATAAATATATGCAGAAATAGTTTTGACAGCATGCATTCCTTGGAAATAAACAAAACTAGAAGTAAATCGAAATCAGTTTTTAAGCTGTCTATCTTAGATATTTTCAATCATGTTCATATATTCCTAACTTAACTTCTTTGTACTAGAGTATGGCACTTTGGTGTGTGGAAAAATTCAGAGAAGGATTTCTTTTCTATCCTTCATCAATTAAACTCAAGATTTAACTATCTAAGCAGTCTATAAATCTAGCAGCAACATTGATAATATTTACAGAATTAAAACATTTGAATAAAATTAATGGATAGCTAATATTTAATAGAAACTCATAGCATTTTACATTCATTTCTTCAGTAATGTATTTGGATAGAAAGTAAAGAAGATAACACAATTTAAAACCTGATAATTGTAGAAGAGACAAATAGCCAAAGGAGCCCGTTCCACCCAACCTTCTCCTGAAGACAGCCAAGTCACTTTCTCTAGGACCCCCAAGCCTGTTCACTGAACCACCAGGACGAAGATGCTATGTGGAGAATGGAATTAATTTCTCTGCATCTTAACAATAGTACTTAACAATAATACTTCTTCCTTTAGCAATATTGAACTCAGCATAAAGTTGTACTAGTTCAGAATGCAGTCTTATTTCACTCAATCACTTCATAGCTTTCCCTTCATCGAATTTATTATGCTCTCTTCTTTCTGTTCCTCAGAATTATCACAAGTAAAAACTGAATAGCCTCCTACTGAATCTGATGGGTAGATAAAGCATGCCTAGGTCTTTTGGTAAGTTTCATAGTTAAGGAGCCACCTGCTCAGTTCCACTTTCTTGGGGAACATGACCATAAAATTAGGGAAGTTGGCCCCTGCAACAGCTAGAAGTGAGTTGAGGATGCTACCAAGTGTCAGTTTTCTCTCACCCCAGTCCATTCCTCCTAGTGGGTCAGTGAACACTCATCCAACAACCTCCTTTGGAAATTTGTCTCCTCTTTTATTTATTAATAATAAAATATTCAAAGTAATTAATTACAGTCATCCTTGACCCCAATTGGTCAATAGTCATAAAACTTTACAATAAAATGAAACATAATGTTTTTCTCATAACATAAAATGTTTAGAATTTTCGGTATGTGACAGAGATAAAAGGAGACGTACATATTTATAAAAAAAAATTGTTGCAAAAGTCTATAGAGTAATCGATATAAAGTCTACTCATGCATTTAAGTTTGGTGGATAGGTTTCTAACTAAGATGGTAAATGAATGTGAATTGGATTTTGGTTCAATATATTCAAATTGTGGCAAGACCAAGGTTTTACATCCATTGTTTCTTGAGTCATTTTGGATTGGGAGGGGAATTATTAGTAATAAATGTATTTAGGTGTGTTTTTGAGTTATATCATGGGTATTGTCTAATTGTAACTTCCATGAGTTGAAGTCAAGTTTTTGTTCCTTTCTCTTGTCTTAGTTTTAGGATCTTTTGCAAGTACAAGTGAATGCATTTTATTTTCCAATCTCAATCAATTATATAGAGATTTTTAGGTTCATTGCATTTCGTGAATGTTGTCCTTATATGGACTAGCCATTGTTAGAACCTAGGATTATACCTTTTCTAACCTTGGTGCTAACTTTGACATATATACTTGCATCCATTAGTTTTCAGTAGTGAGGAGTAAATGGATATTTGCACCACATGTCAATGTGAGACATATTTCTAGGGACCAACTTCATCAATTCTCCATAGAGAAACCTAGATTTATAGTGTGGTTACATGCATGTCGTTCATTTGGTTTTACATTTTTAGACATGCATGTCGTTCTAGTGTTTTACATGCATGCCATTTTTTAGTTTTTCTAGATTTTTTTAGGTCATTGCTATTTTTTGTAGTTGAAAGCACAAAGACAATTTATACTAACCAAGTGATATGTAGTATCCCTAATTTGAAAGTTTACCCAATTTGGCCAATTTTCGAACCTTGGGCTAGTGAAACCCCAAACTGTCCCAAATGATCCCAAATGGTTTCAAATTCTGTATGGAGGGACTTAGGAGGATATAGGACACTCTAATACAAACTTTATACACCCAAACCTCTGTTATAAACATTCATGGTGTGTATGAATTTTCAAGGAGGGAAGACTTGGGACAATACTAGTCAATTGGATTGGTGAAAATCTCCCCTAGGTCTACCGCTATTTTCCATTTCAAAAACTGTACGACCTTCCCTAATATTCAGTGTCAAATTTTTTTTATGTTAGAGGACATTAAGAACAACATGTGTGCATCACTATATCAGGTTTTCGGGTCGGATAATTCTCCCAAAGGACAACAAATTCTAAGGCATACAATTTATGTGAAAATGGTGGACACGTGAGGATGAATTAATGTTGCAAACTATAGTATGACTTGAGGGTTATGAATACAATAATTTGGACATCCATTTAAATTCCATAAGAATATTAAATCATAGGAAACACCTCCATAAAATTATGATATCAAATTGATACAAAACATGCTACAATCACCATGAGAATATAGTGAGGAAACTAGCTCGAATATCAATGCTACTTGGAGAAATAATACATGAAGTGCTCAGTAATTCGAGCTGTGGACATAATGATATATCCATTAAAGATTTATGCATCCATTAACAAGTTCATAAGGTAGAAAAAACATCCTTCCATTATCTATATGCAACAAAGAGTGCGCTATCTCACTTTACATGAACATTGAGAGAAAAATAGTAGAATGAGAGAAGAGAAGAAATAATGAATATGAACTCGAAATAAGATGGGGGTTGAAACTACACAAAAACATATCCGTGAAGATCCATTGAAATGTATGAATGGCCTCTCCATCAACCAAATTGGATGGGAATCTTGCACCCTCAAAATTGGTTCTAAGGAAAGGAGTATGAACAATATCCACCGTGCAAGGACAAGCTTGAAGCTCTCCCAAATTGAAAAGATGCAAATGAAAAATGACCAAAATATGCTCTATTTCGACTTGGCCTCCTTTTAATAACTTTAGTTGACTCATTTACCTCATTATAACTCAAATTATCTCCTAATTACTCATGAAATTCGAATTAATGAAGGTTATGACCCTTCATTGGCCCCACGTGACACTTGGCTCATCTTTTGTCTCCAACTCATCCATGAATTCGAATTGGGGAATATTTTGGATTCTTTCGATAAGTGTAACTCCTCTCATGTGCCCTCTTGGTCTATTTTTAGCTCTTACAATGTGTAACGTACCCACCCATCTATACAATGCAGAGAAGGGAACATGGCACTAAAATCTGGGCTTTTAGAACAACTTCACCAAATTCATCATGAATAAAGGTTATGGGATTACAATAAAATGCCTATGGGTGCAGATGCAAATAAATTGAATATACACATCGGATTTAAACATCATCCACACACATTTCATAATCATCCAGCATATCAAAATAACCACCAATTTAAACATTGCAGAAGTAAAACACAAGAAAATAATCATCTTGATGTAATGTAGTCCCAAACAACTAGCTATGTTGCTGCAATGTTCCACCAAACCATAGGTCTCTACCTAACCTATATTATTTCAGCACTCAGAGACCACCCCCGAGCTAGGAATGATATCTACAAGGAAAAGGGGACTCTCAAGCTCAACACATCCCAAAGCAATGGATACCCATCTCAACCCAGCATTCTCTTGCACACAAAACTCAGATATGGGCTTGGAATCACACTTTCAGCAATGGGACTTAGAACTAGAGGGACACGGATCTTCCCCAAAACGTGGGAACACCCTAAAACAGATTGTGGGGAGCGGGAATCAATCCCAAGGAAGAAAACCGATTTCTCCCACAGATGTATGAGCATACAGTGGGCCAAAACGGCCTCAATAAAACCCCGAATTGTTTCCCCTACTTCCCCACAGTTATACAACATAAAAATGCCCTTCCCAACTAGGAAAATGAAGGAAAACACAGAAAATTCATGGGGGAAAATGTCCAGGTAGCTCCCAACTCGTGAGAGAGAAAACAGATGATGAATAATGGATTGGCTCAAGGGTTTGAATATTTCCCTCCCAATTCCTTGTAACATCATGCCCCTATCTCTTGTTGCATTGCATAGCTAGTTGTGGGCATTTATATTAAAATGCATATTTACAATCCCTATGGTTCACTAACACATGGGTAGCATAATATCCAATACTTGCCTCTTCAAGGTCGAGTGTTCACTAGCGGGGCCTTGGCCTTGAGCTCCATGCTAGGAATCATACATAATATGCATACAATATTTACATTATAGACCAAATATTACAAGGGTCAAAATGGGGGACATTACATTCCCCTACCCTTGGAATAACACCGTCCTCGATGTTCCAATACCTAGCAATACATACACGCAATATACATGTCCAAAATTCATAAAATGTGGCACGTATGTCCTGCATTTCATCCTTTACTTGGGTTTTCAAGATCAAGTCCTTTGGCCTTCACAAACTGCTCCTGCTGGCTGGGACCTTATAGCTCTGCATGAGGGCATTGTTCCAAAGCAATCCCTTTCCTTTCTTTACCTTCCAGCTGATCTACAAGTCTGGAAACTTTATGGTGGATACCCTCTGGATGTTCCTTCGTTGGGTAGTCGCGGAGGAAATGATTTCCTCCACATCCCAAACATTTCATTGGTGGCTTTACCTTTTCCTGCTGAGTTTCTTTTGAGTCCTCCCACCTGGAATGTTTCTTAATCAACCAATTGGATGAATGCTTCTTCATCGATCCACTTTCCTTTCCCTTACTGATTTCTCCCAGAATGCTTTTTACCTATTTTTGCATATGAATAGAGCCCTGCAAAACCTTGTGGTTCATCTCATTCTATTGCCTCTGTAACTTGAGCATTTCTCCAAGATTTTCTTGGGTCCTGGAAATTGTTTGAAGAAGACTTTCATCCAACTGACCACACTTTGCTTACTAGCAACACTTTCTTGTGCCGGTTGCAACCAATTGTTTCACTTTCTTACCTGTGAAATTCATCATGGAAATCCTTTGTTAGGGAAAGCATAACATAAACATTAAAATTAGTCAATTATTTTCACAATTGACATGGAATGTCCACGCTTTATTCATGGGACTTCCACACTTTTCATGCTTTCCCAACATACACATGAAATCATTCATGTTCATCCTTTCACAGGAAATTTACTATTTCAGCATTCACAATTCATTTCAAGCAATTAAACACAATCTATTTTCAGCCATGATATGCACTCAACAATCTTTTGTTTTATAAATGCATCAATCGAAAGGAAAGAGAAGAGTAGGATTTTCTCCCTCTTAGTCTTGTTCTATTATGGAGATACACCATCGTTGTGGTTTCATGCTCCTTAGTCTCTTTCACTTCAATGTGAATGCTTTGACTTTCCTTTCTTGGCTATTACACTTAATGTCTAAGGTCTGTCTAAGTATTTTCAACTAAGGAACCCTTCTCCATTGTTGCCTACAGAACCTTTGGCTGCTAGGATCCACTCATGTCCACTAGCACCATCTTTCATTACTTCTCATACTGAGCTCCTTAGGATGGTCACATGTCCTTCTGCATCCCTATGATGCCTTTTTAGTCCTTGCTTCCAATAACACCTACACTCAAACATTGAATCGATTCACATGTTTAGTTTATTTTCATAAGGTTTATCTCTAAACAAGAGTTTAGGAAAACATAACCAAATCAGATACACACATATATTCATAAGCAAGAAGCTGCAAGGTAACCGAATAGTTATCTGTATTGGATGTATTATCTTTATTCCACGGGATCCTTCTTTTCCTTACAAGCCTTGGATTTCCCATGGATACAATAACGAATGTTAGGCCATCACGTAGGCTACTTCACAATCATTCGAATGGGAAATGCCAGGCTAGTACGCCGGCTGGGTTTTATCAATTGTTTAGGGGGTATTAGGCCAGCGTACATGCTACTTCACAATATCAAGTAGTTAATGCCCAACCAGTTACTCTATGGATTTCTCAATAATTTATATCGCCCACTCATTTACTCTCTCTATTTTACTAGTAATTATATAGTTCTTTCAGGGTCTTGCTTTCTTGCAATGACCAAAGTTTCCAACAAAGGAACAATAGTGTATCAGCTTAGCTATTAGAAGAATTATACCTGAAATCTTCATTATTCCAAACAAGACATAAATGAAAACGAATACTTATCTGTATCGTGTGTTTCCCCTCTGGTCTACAGGGTCCTGCTTCACTTTGCAAGCCTTGGAATCGCCTATGGACATGGATGTAGTTAATGCTTAACCAATACACCTTCACACCGACTGGATTTACCAAGCATTTGGTGGTGCCCAACCAGTCCCATACCTAGTTGGCCCTCTCTAGTGTTGATCCAGCACATTCGTTTGGGTCATCAGCCAATGGAAGGAAACTGCGCCACCGACCATTATAGGTCAAGGCTCTACTATGGAGCCATAGGAATCTCAGGGTTTTCAATCAGTCTCAACACCTCCTCTTACTGCTGACCCAATAGAGATTGTATGCCTTCACCAATGTCACCACACCTTCTTGCACCACAATCTTTCACACACACATCAACTCTTCATTCATACAAGGATGCCACTCCTTCTCTTGTGCAAATCAATGGTTTTTTTTAGGAACTTTATAGGTGACTTTCTTGACTATAGGTTAGCATGGCCCCACTCACACAAGGATGATACCCCTTTTGACTACACAGATCTTTGGGATTATCCGTCCCTTCTAGTACTATTTGGTGTGAGCATAAAAAGGTTACCAATTCCTATACAGTCCTTCTGTGTACCCTTCTTCACTTTTGCCTCTTAATGTGCAGTACCAATTGGCATCTGTGTAGGATGACATCATAAGAAGGATAAGCAAGCTTATCAGTATTGCTGCTCAAAATCGTAACCACATTCCATAACATTCACTATCAAGTATTGAAACACTAGGAATGTGTCCATTCCCTTAGGGTGTAGTCAATATTGACAACCCTATCATGACCCGGCACCAGAAAGGTGTGCACCCCCTTTTTAATGTGAGCCATGTAGACCCTAATCATACTCAAGCAGTCTGAAATGATATATAAATAGAATAGAGAATGCTTTGCATTTTAACCCTAATAATTTAGACATGCATGTTCTTATCTAGGGTCACAAAATACTCATTCATTTTGCAGATGTATCTTTTCTTCATTTGCAAAGAATGAGGCTCCCTTCTCTGAGTCAACAGTCCTTTGGTTTTCCACCCCAATCTTTCCACATTCCATAATCCACACATGCCTTCTTGGCTTAACCTTACCATCTCACTCTCATGGTTTTCCAACATACAGCTCAGCTGAGATGACATCCTTAAAATATGCAATGGTGTTTCACCTGAAACCCATTTCCAAAGCATGGGGTCCTTCCCATGAAGTTTGGATTCTGTAGGTCATCACACATGGTCTTCCTACAATGTGTTTTCCGGGCACATTTATCAAATAGCCAAACAGTCAGCAGCATTTAATAATAAAATTCAAATCTGATCATTTTCCTAATCATTTAATGGCATTAATAATTAAATTCAAGTATGAATTTGCAATTCTGTCCTCTACATAAATTGATTTTCTTAGCCATGAGTCTGTTCTCATATCATTTGGCTCTTGCTCATGGTAGATTCCAATCTTCATCATGGACTTATCCACATTTCCATGCCCAAAACAATATACCTAAAACCTGAAACTTCAGTAGCCAAACGCTTTGTAAGTCTCTATGCATATAATATTTCAGTGCTGCCACATTCACTGAAGAATTCTCAGAATTATAACACTCCATAATTCAAACATTTCCAGTTGTTAACATCTTAATGTCACCAAAATCATTTACTTTATGTGAATCATTACTATACTAGAGTTTCATGGTTTAGCTACATCATTTTATGCAATCATTACTTGACAGTCATATCGTTTTATGCAACTCTATCCTTTCATCAGAGCACTCTTGGTATCCTATCAACATGTCTACCTTCTTCATGCAATCATTCTCTTGCATTCAAAGTAGCTTATGAAATGCTCTTAGGATTGAAAACAATTCACCATTTCATTTATTAACACAATCATGCATTCACACAATGCATCTCAACATGTGTGCCTATACCTATGCATGCACATTCACATCACTCACATAATATTTTAATGTGCATTTACTCAATGCATAACCACAAGATTGTACATAATATTTGAATGCACATATCCTCAATGCAACCTTGCATTGATTTATGAATACTATGCATTCAACATATTATGGCCTAAATATGTTTACCACACATAGCATGCACTATCATGACATGGCCATAAGTCCTAACTTTCCTTGGTTATTTAAAATTATAATCCAGCATGCACAAATGACATGTTATAATTTCATATGAATACATCAAGGTTTCTAAGCAATTATAGGGTGTAAGGATCCTTTCCCTTACTATCACGTACCTTGCCGTATCTGATGGATTAATATTCGCATTCATGAATTCAACATCCCATACATACCAATTTATGATTAAATATGGCTCAAGGGATTCTTACCCAATCCCCTTTCAACATCTATGCAATTAAGCACCAATAACTATTACTTGTATGGTTGTCTTTAACATCGTTTGATGTTACCTGACAATTTGGCCTCTTACTAAGGTTTCACAGTCCCTTTTCCAACCTAATGCTCATAGATTTGTTGCACCATCTTTTCCTCATAAGGTTTTTGGTCATATACAACAACCATCGTCCACATCCTTAGTCATGATTCGGTTGTCTTTGGTCCTATAACCATTGTGAACATGACTAATCATTAGTAACCACCATAATCATCTTAAGTGGTTCATTGCTTAATATAAAACCTCACTATTTTACCAATCTACCATATCATATACATGCATGAATATTTTCGCAGGCACTATGCAATGTTTAATAATATCCCGCCTAGTGCATATTCCCTTACCCTATCTAATGTATTGCATTTTCAATCATGCTTCTATGGCCTGATTCCCACAACCATTATCAACAACATTCATTGTCATCAACCATGGGCAATACCATGAATGGAATATTGTATGTGTAACTTCACTACCTTCTTACCCATATGCAACATCATGCTCATGCATAAACACATTTATATGCACTATGCAATATCTATTAATGTGCCAACTAGTGCACGTTTACTTCGTCTATATGATCCTTTGCATTTTCAGCATTCCTATGCCATAGTTTTTATGCATATAAAACTTATAAAATACAAAAGCAATAGCAAGAGAGGAGTTAAGGAATCCCCCCTTTCCAATTTCCTCATTGTAGCATGGGGTTTCTTCTTCCACATCATAGCTGATCCAATTTCATGGGATTTCCTACCAAGCACACAATCATTAGATATGATCTTCTCACGAATTAGCAATTCAATATATACATACGTGTATAACATTCATTCTTTCTATTTTTCAAACATGCAATTTTTATGTTATAAACATAAATAGTTTAAGGTGAGGAATTTCCTTTTCATCAACGTTGCCCTACTGCTCCCATAGAATATTTATCACCATCGACGACATCCCAGGGGGACAAAGGGGGTCAAGGGGGCTTGCCCCCTTGTGGCTTGCCACTGCAAGGCGGGTCGAGAGCAGCGCCCTGGTTTTTTTTTTTTGTAAATCCTTCGATTTCACGCAATCTGGCGCATAAGTTCCATGGCATTTTTCAACTTTTGGCACCTGAAAAATCTCCCTAGAAAATAGCTTAAATTCTCTGTTTAGGAGGATTTATTGTTTCTCCTCCGACCCATGTCGGATCAACTCACCGAGTTCTTCCAATCCGTCTCGAGCCAACTCACTGAGTTCTTCCGCTTTGTTGCGGAGCAACTTGCCAAGTTATTATTGTCGGTGAACTCATCTATCCCTCCAGACCCATTGCATAGCAACTCATCGAGTTCTTCCGGTTGGAGAACTTAAAAATTTCCGGTCGACCATTTCGGCAAAAACTCGCCAGTTCTTTCTGCCGTGTCGGCGAAAAATCGCCAATTCTTTCCGTCATTTCGGCCCAAAAATCATAACTTTTCGTCGTTTCATTGCGGAGCAACTTTCCAAGTTTTGCCAGCAACTTCGGCGCATCTCAGTGAGATTCACCGAAACACATCGGCTCAACTGCACGAGACTCACCAAAACAGTTAGGCAAAACACTTAGAAATTTTTTGAAATTTTACAAATTTTCTTAATGGTCTGTGCGGCACAGGAAGCATACTTACCTCTACATGTTACCTGATTTGGCCCATTAGGCCCAATGCTGCAACCATCACTCTAATACCATTGTGTAACGTACCCACCCATCTATACAATGCAGAGAAGGGAACATGGCACTAAAATCTCGGCTTTTAGAACAACTTCGCTAAATAAATCATGAATAAAGGTTATGGGATTACAATAAATGCATATGGGTGCAGATGCAAATCAATTGAATATACACAGCAGATTTAAACATCATCCACACACATTTCATACTCATCCAGCATATCAAAATAACCACCAATTTAAACATTGCAGAAGTAAAACACAAGAAAATACTCATCTTGATGTAATGTTGTCCCAAACAACTAGCTATGTTGCTGCAACGTTCCACCCAACCATAGGTCTTTGCCAAGCCTGTATTCTTTTAGCACTCAGAGATCACCCTTGAGATGGGCATGATATCTACAATGAAAAGGGGACTCTCAAGCTCAACTCAGCCCAAAGCAATGGATACCCATCTCAACCCAGCATTCTCTTGCACACAAAACTCAGATATGGGCTTGGAATCACACTTTCAACAATGGTACTTAGAACTAGAGGGACATGGATCTTCCCCAAAACATGGGCACACCCTAAAATGGATTGTGGGGAGATGGAATCAATCCCAGGGAAGAAAACCGATTTCTCCCACAGATGTATGAGCATACAGTAGGCCAAAACAGCCTCAATAAAACCCCAAATCATTTCCCCTTCTTCTCCACTGTTATACAACATAAAAACACCCTTCCCAGCTAGGAAAATGAAGGAAAACACAGGAAATTCATGGGGGAAAATGTCTAGTTAGCTCCCAACTCGTGAGAGAGAAAACAAATGATGAATAATGGCTTGGGGTGCAATTTCATGGCCCTCTTCTTGCCCAAGAAGCCAAACACGAATCTCTAGGAAGGGTGGCTTACCCATACTTGAATTTGGATAGCCATACCTCTCCATTCCCCAAGGCATTAACTACCTCAACCAACTCTTGGGAGAGTAAATGATTAGGTACAAAAGTCAGCATGGTTAGTTGAGGGTTCATGGGTTCTCTCATTGACACCTGTCTTGACTTGATTGGCTCAAGGGTTTGAATATTTTCCTCCCAATTCCTTGTAACATCATGCCCCTATCGCTTGTTGCATTGCATAGCTAGTTGTGGGAATTTATATTAAAATGCATATTTACAATCCCCATGGTTCACTAGCACATGGGTAGCATAATATCCAATACTTTCCTCTTCAAAGTCGAGCGTTCATTAGCGGCGCCTTAGCCTTGAGCTCGATGCTAGGAATCATGCATAATATGCATACAATATTTACATTATAGCCCAAATAATACAACGGTCAAAATGGGAGACATTACACATTGCCATAGATGTCATAGAATCTGTCATAAATGTCATAGTTGTCATAGAATTTGCCATAAGTGTCATAATACTTGTCATAGTTGTCATAGACTCTGTCGTTGCCTATTTTTAACCCTATAACTCTTCCTCTTCCTTCATGAAAGTTACCTCTTCCCTTCCAACTCAAATTTGGGGATGGGTCCATGTTTAAAGGAGGAATATTTTCTCACATGTCCACTTATGTGCCCCCAAATCCAACTAGGACCTAATTCCACTTCATTTTGGAGCATTTAACATTTATTCCATAATTTATTGGCCTATTTTCCCACCATCAATTTAGAATATTGAATTTTCATGTGAAACTATAGACCTTGGGATTAAATGTCAATATTTTAATTCTTCCACATAGCCCTTAGGAATTGGGTAGGCCAACTTAATTATTTATCTGAAAATCATTTAATTGGGGACATGAAAGTCCTCTCCACTCAATATTACTTGTCCTCAAGCAATTTCAAACATGGATGTTGAAGAACCTGCTTTCTTTCCAAAAATTTGCTTCAAAAAATTTTCTTCCAAAACTCTGAGTAGTGGCACTCATGTACTACAATTGTGTGTTTTCAAAAGCAAGGAGATGTGGGTTTTATTTTTCATATTGATATCCCTTGTGACACCACCACTAAACACCAAAAGATTAATTAAATCCATCAAAACAAAGTTTGCACAATTACTCTTTAACTCTTTCATATTTTGGAAACCATTTCTGATACCACTGTACAATTCTTTGAAGTTTCCACTAAGTTTCCCAACTTTGAGTCTGTAAGATTCCATGAAAATTTTAGAGAGGAAACACCATGCTTTATGTTGCACTACTCTTATTACAATCACCTTCTCAAGTGGTGACTCAATCTCCCATACTACTTGTTTCCTGCAAAAATTGAAACCAATGAGACTAAAAATGATCCCAGGGTCCCATTGCTTGTATTGCACTCCAACAATTAGGAGTGCTCTCCAACCCATACCATCAGGAAAGAGAATTGATGTATCCCATTTCCTTGTATGCATTCTTCCAAACATCATAAGTACAAAATATAGATCATCAAAGTACATAAAACATAATACAAATGTACATCAAGGAGGTGCCTCATCAAAGAATCATGAAAGTGCTTGTGCCTCCAAGTAAGTAAACCACCATTTTCCAAGTTCATACAAGCATCAAGTGACCAATCAAATATTCTCCAATGACATAGATGAGGATCCCATGTCCTATAATGCTACTCCAAAAATATGTAATATTCATCAAAATAATCAACCATGTGTTCTTTCATCCAAGAAGTGAATGAAGAACCTCCACTAAAATATGAACCAAGTAGGGAGCAAAGAAAACAATGAGCCTTCAAGGGGATCACATAAGTACCATTTGTGAATCCATTGATATGTGTATTATCAATAAATAACAAATGATGTTTATGCCAATAAAAATGTGCTCCAATCATAAATATCTTCACCCAAGTATTGGATTAAGTTACTCCAACATCAATTGAACTAAGCAAGGAGCAATGAAAATCATGAGTCTTCAAGTGACTCAAGTGAACATCATACGTGCATCCATGTAAATATGTATCATCATAAGGTAACAAAGTATGCTGCTGAAAATGTAAATAATAAGGTTCTCTAGTCATGCCATCATCAAAAGGAGAGATAGGATTTCCATACTCCTCATGTGGCACCATTAGAAATAAATCTTTCACCCAATTTTCATCCCCAATTGTTGTGGCTGAAAAAGAAGTAGGGGTTGAAGAATTGTGAACCAACCTTAACTCTTTGCAAATATTACCCATCAAAATTTTTAATCCATCTTCTCCATAACTGGTTGGTCCAACTATTGTGATATCATTCGCCTCCTCCAAGGCTCTGTAACTCTCGCCATGAGGCAACTCATAATCCCTCTGAACAAGAACAAGTTCTTGTCTTCCTTCTTGTTTGAATGTAGCCTCTTCAAGCACCTACATATCAACATGTACCTCATGTTTTACCATCACATGAGGTTCATCCTTTGTAACATAAAGTCTTTCAACCATTGGATGATTGTTTGATATGTAGGAGGGTGTAAAGGACCTTTGCAACCTCTCTTGAAGTTGCTCAATCTGCACCATAGATTTTTGGAGTGCATTTTGGGTGGAATCAAACTCATTTGAGAGATTTTCATTCTCTTCTGCATCCTTCAAGTTTATTCCATGATACAAACCAACAATCTCAATTAAATAATCTCTATCAAAAAGCAAATTCAACAAATTATTTTTGGTGTCCAACATTGCCTTCTATATTTTCTCCATGTATTCAAGGGAATATTTCTCCTCCACACACCAACAAAATTTAGAAACAAATTCATGTGTGTCATGGAGAGTTTTCAAGGCCTCTTGAATCTTCTTTTCATCCCTCTTCAAGGACCCTGGAAGAAAATGAGGCTCTTGCAAATGAACCTTCTCTTCTTCCTTCTTGATTGGACCAACTTCATGAAGCTCAAGTGGTGACGAGGAAGTTGATCTTGGTTCTTGTTCAAATGATACAAGGTATTCATATCCATGGTAAATGAAACTTTGGCTTGTAGCAACACTTTCAAAAGTGATCTCTATGTCACCAACATAGAGGTGTGAGCACCCATCAGTATGTACTCCTTCACAGTTCAAGCATGCATCAATAGATGCTCTTTGATTCATGTCCAAAGTAGAGTGTTTCTCAGAATGATATTCAGTATTTTCAATGGAATATTCTTCATACTCATGTGATGTTTCTTCATCTTTTTTAGAGTCACTTGGGAGTGAATTTTGACCTTTTTCATGTAATGCTTCTTCTGCTTTACCTATTTCAAAACTAGGTAGCTCATGGGTCTCCTCCTTTTCACTCAAACATATATGATTTGCTCTCCAAGGTATTTTTCAAGAACGGCATAGACCTTTATCCAGCAAATCCACATATTCATTCTTGGGCCTATATACAAGCACCCAATCGACATAGTCTTCAAAAGGAATGTCCTTTTGTATATCTTCCTTCAAAGCAAGATATGCTTGATATTGTTGAGGCAAGGTTTTACATGTTTCTCTCAATATTTCTAATTCATTCATAGGATTAGAATTTGGTGGTATGAAACATTCATCTCCATCATACATAGGGTCATATGAATAACCTTCATTCCTTATGAAATTGTAAGAAGTGTTGCATGATGACACCTCTTCCTCATACCATTCACATTCTTCTTCATATTGCTCGCAATCATCTTCATACTGCTCATAAGAATTATACTCATATGAGTAATCATAATAGTAAGACATGGCTGCAAATTTGTCTTCAATGGATTATATTAATGCATAGGAGCAAGGACCATGTTCTGATACCGCTGTAGTATCCCCAATTTGAAAGTTTACCCAATTTGGCCAATTTTCGAACCTTGGACTAGTGAAACCCCAAACTGTCCCAAATGGTTTCGAATTCTATATGGAGGGAATTATGAGGATATAGGACATTCTAATATAACATTTAGACACCCAAACCTATGTCATAAACATTCATGTTCTACAATTTTCAAGGAGGGAAGACTTGGGACAAAACTAGTCAATTGGATTGGTAAAAATTCGCCCTAGGTCTGCCACTATTTTCCCTTCCAAAAAGTGTACGAAATTCCCTAATATTAATTCTGAGAATTATTTATATGATAGGAAATCAAGGAAAACATGTGTGCAACACTATATCAATTTTTAGGTTTGGATAAGTCTCCCAAAGGACAACAACTTCTAAGGCATACAATTTATGTGAAAATGGTGGACAAGTGAGCATGAATTAATGTTGCAAACTATAGTATGAATTGAGGGGTATGAATACAATAGTTTGTAAATCCATTTAAATTCCATAAGAATCTTAAATCATGGGAAACAAATCCATAAAATTATAATATCAAACTGATACAAAACATGCTACAATCACCATGAGAATATAGTGAGGAAACTAACTCGAATATCAATGTTACTTGGAGAAATAGTACATGAAGTGCTTAGTATTTCGAGCTATGGCTCTCATGATCTATCCATTATAGAGTTACGCATCCATTAACAATTTCGTAAGTTCGAAACAACAGCCTTCCATTATCTATATGAAACAAAGGGTGTGCCAATATGAGAGAAGAGAAGAAAGAATGCATATGAACTCAAACTCAGATGGGTGTTGAACCTGCACCAAAACATCTCCATCAATATCTGTTCAAAGTTATGAATGGAATATCCATCAACCAACTTGGATGGTAATATTGCACCCTCGAAATTGGTTCTAAGGCAGGGAGGATGAACATCCATCGTGCAAGGACAAGCTTGAAGCTCTCCCAACTTGCAAAGATGCAAATTACAAATGACCAAAAGTTGCTCTATTTCGAATTAGCCTCCTTTTAATAAATTTATTTGACTCATTTACCTCATTAGAACTCAAATTAACTCCTAATTACTCATGAAATTCGAATTATTAGGGGTTATGACCCTTCAATGGCCCCACATGACACTTTGCTCATCTTTTGTTTCCAACTCCTTCATGAATTCGAATTGGGAAATCTTTTGGATGCTTTGGAGAAGTGTAACTCCTCTCATGCACCCTGTTGGTCTATTTTTACCTCTTACATTGTCATAGATGTCATAGAATATGTCATAAGTGTGATAGGTGACATAATACTTTCCATAGTTGTCATAGAATCCGTCATTGCCTATTTTTAGCCCTATGACTCTTCCTATTCCTTCATGAATGTTACCTATTCCCTTCCAAATCGAATTTGGGGATGGGTCCATGTTTAAAGGAGGAATATTCTCTCATGTGGACCCCACATGTTGACTTATACACCCTAAGGTCCAACTAGGACCCTAAGGTGAAACTATAGACGTTGGGGTTAAATGTCAATATTTTAATTCTTCCACATAACCCTTAGGAATTGGGTAGGCCAACTTAATTATTTATCTGAAAATCATTTAATTGGGGACATGACATGATATGGGAAAGTTGTTAGGTTTATAAGAGTTTGATTTCTTTGCACATTAGTCAAGATGATTTTAAGAAACCTATCCATGTTTTGATGTGCAATCAACCTTTACTATTGATAGTGTGAAGAAGAGCTTTAAGGTCACAAAACATAACAATAGTAAGCCATAATGATAACCTTGTCAATAAATTTTCCAAATCTGTACAAAAGTAATGTATATTAGGGTGACTTCATGAACATGGGTAACTCGTTTTGGCCAAATATGACGGTGAAAAACAGAAATTTTACCCATGTATTAAATTGAAGCCCTTGAAACTCATATTTTCCAAATGAATTTTGACATGCAGTTGAAAAATGAAATGTGGAGAATTATGTTGCCTTTCCAATGATATTTTTTTCGAAATATACCAATGTCATTTATCGTGTCGAATTTTCATTTAATGAAACATGTGTACTTAAAATTTTTAAAAGCAATTAACAAGTAGTTTGTGTGCGTGCACGATAAGTTAATGTTAAAGTAATAATTTTAAAAAATGGAATATGTGAACATGATCTAGACAGAATGCACTAGTGCTTACATATTTTTCTTTTAATTTTTCTCGAAAAATTATATTTATTATTATTTTTCGAAACTGACCAATGAATATTTCAATTGCATGTTGCACACATGTGTGTGTGTGTATGAAATATTTTGATTGCTTACATAATTTGAAAAACTAAAAATACCCTTTTGAAGAGGACGCATTTATCTAGTGCTTGTGTATTTTTTCAAATATTTTGGATGTGTATTTTGAATGTTGTGGTTTTATCTTTGAGCTCAATCGAAGTTGTTAGAAGGGTTTTTTAGGGCAAGATTTAGTAGAAATTTAAAAACAAAAGACATATGAAGATAAAAATTCGTAAATTTTATGTATCTGGATAGAGGATTCATTGACGAATCCAATGGTATCAATTCCGCCCATTAATGTGCATTTCATGACATGGTTTAACCCTCTAGAAGGTAGAAAAAAATTTCATTCTGCAGTTATGTTCAAGCCCTTGATCGAGGGTTTTAACTAGACCTCGATCGAGTTATGTTCAAGCCCTCGATCGAGGTATTTGCTCGATCGAGGGTCTATAAAATAAGCTTGATCGAGGGCTTCTCTGTGTAAAAAAAAATTAAAAACGAACCCGATAAAATACTTGGACAATTAATGTTTCCAACTACCATTCCCTCATAAAAATATCAACCAACCTCTATATATTCAGCAAACAATTCATCAAAAACACTAATTTAACTCATCGCTAGTTTATTTTCAATTAGAGCTTTGTCATTTTGATGTTGTTGAATTAGAGCATTGTCATTTTGATATTGTTGAATTAGAGCTCATTAGATATGTAAGATTTCTTTGTAGACATATTTCAAAATTTCATACTAACATATTGTTGTTTGTTATAACAATTTGAAGAAATTTTTGTTTGTTTTCATTGTATATTGATGGGGATTCAAAGAAAAAGACAAAGAAAACATGCTATACAAAAAAATGACAATGAAGAGCGTGAGAGGAATAGAGAACGAATGAGACACCAAAGAGCAAGATTGAGAGAAGAAGAAGATGCACATTTGGTGCAACAAATTCCAATGGAGGACAACCAAGGTAAATTATTGAATTACATGCTAAATAATTTAAATATCAATTTTTCAAGTTCTTCAATTGCATGCTATATAATTTACAAAATTAGTAACAATTTTCCAATAAATTTAACTAAATTTCATACTTCAATTTGTTTAATATTTATTTGTAATGATATTCTTATGGGTGAAAACATGAAGTTGGGTAACACTTTCATGAGAATTGGGTGCCCGAATAATATAGCGTAAGCTATTCGGCCGAATAAAATAATTTATTCGACCGAATAAAATAATTTATTCATCCAAATAAATACGGTTATTCGGTCGAATAAGTGTTACGTTATTTTTCCGAATAACATTTAACGATGAACCGTTTTAAATAACTGAGCCCTCAAAATGCGTGCGACGCATAGCCGATCGATAAATTTGACCGGCGGTACCATGTTTATTTGGCTGAATAATTATTTGGACGAATAATTATTCGGCTGAATACTTATTTGGTCAAATAATTATTCAACCGATTAATTATTCTGCATAAAAGCTTGGCTGCGGCCCACATTTTTTAGTTTTTATCTGCAGTTGGCCCCAGGAGCTCTATTGGACCTCACCTCTTTCCTTGTTAGCTGCTCTGCCAGACCCCGCTTGTCTCCCTGCCGCTTGTCTACGCCTGTTGGTCCCTGTCCACCACCTTGCGTTCGTTTGATCCGTTGGGACCCTGTGTCTATCTCCCAGCCTATTGGAACCTGTCTGCCACCCTGTTGATGCATTCATTTGATCCGCAACCCTCTAGATGTGGATATATGCCACCCTTCTACTGTGTTCTTCCATTGGTTGCTTGGTTGTTGCATTCGAGTGTTCCTCTACCCTGTATTCGGCTATTTCGTCACCCTGCATTCGATGTGGAGATCCGCTGCTGCATTCAGATGTTCTACCACCCCTTTCGGTTTGCAGGTAAGCTCTCTATTTTTTTGTTGAATTAATTTATTTTTTGTTGTTGTTGTTTTCTATATTTTAATAAGTTGTTTTTAATATTTGCAGGTTTCACATTGGCTGACATGTTGTTCGATTTGGTTGGTTTTTTTTGGCTTCGTCGTTTAGACAGGTATGTTAATTTCATGTCCATGTAATGTTTAATTTTAAGAGTAAGTCCAATGTATGTCCAATGTAATTTTAATTTCTTGTACATGTAATGTTTAATATTAAGAGTAAGTCCAATGTATGTCCAATGTAATTTTAATTTCCTGTCCATGTAGGGTTTAATTAGCACAGGGCAATTTAAGGTCAATAGTAACCACAAGATTAGTTAGCAGGATACCAGTGTTGAAAGCTTATCTTTAGTTATGATCTGAATTCAGAACAGATAAAAAGAGTATAAACATAGTGGATTCCACAAAAGTAATGCTATACTAGTTGTCATGGATACTGTTATGTTTATCTATCTTAGTTATAAGTACTCTATTTCTATTCTACCCACATGAATCAACATCGTAGATGATACAAAGAACATAGGATAACATGGTCAATCCATTCCACACATTCCCTAATATTTTGGTTACAATTATGTACGAACTAGTAATGGTGATCATTGATATCATAACTACGACGTTTTCGCAGTATAAATAAAGCTGAGCTTGTAACATGTTGTTTAGCCTAGTTATGCTTGAATAGCAGTATTACATATACTTGTATCATTATTATTATCGTCTAAGCTGATATGCTATTAGTACTAGTTTATATGGATTTAATACAAGGGGTGTGTACAAGTATTATATAAGGTAAAGGTTAAAAACATGACAACCATACATACTGGAATAGCTAAGCAAACCCATATAAGGATCATAGTGTAATATGGACACAAAGTAAGCACTAATGGGAACAACTCTTAGTACAACTATAACACTATATATTACATATATAGCTGAACCACTGGGACTAGTAGTAAGATCAACATATAAGGATAATTAAGAGTTGACAACTATAAGATCAATAAGAGCATATAATTCAATGAACATATACAAACTAACAGCCTTAAATAACATTATTAGTAATTATACCAATACTGATGTTGTAAGGATTAGCATAGCTCAACTATGCTTGTTATTCGATATAAGCTCAATATGTGACATCAAGATCAATAGCTGGTAGTACTGTAATTCATATAATAACTATATACGTAATTACCTATGTTCTATCATCATGTGAAAACAAGACTCGTCTTAAATACCTATGTAAGCTCGTATACTAATGGACTTACTTCATCTATATGTCATAAGCTGTGACCTTTATTTTGACTCTGTAATTCACAGCTCGTTAACTATAACAGCTTCTATAGCATGTAATGCACTCTACTTTAATGGGATCCAGACTAGTTAAGTACTGTTTTTGATTGAATATGTTGATATAAGTAAGCTATTGTAATCATTGGGCTTTAATAGAGGTTCAAGCTCAATTTTAATATGCATTATAACTCTAATATGGGAAGAATAAAAGTATTGTCATTGGTTACTAATTACACTAGTTATCCAAAGCTCATGAGCTAATGAACTGCTCACATATCTGTCATTTAACCCTAACTAATGGTATTAGCTTATTGAATTCAATTACAACAACTTTACCTATTTAGTCACATCATCATGCTTAACTTATGATTACCATTGTTTAGTGTGTTATGTTATAGCTATAGTATCCCATATATATGAGTAAGCTTTGAACTATCATATATTATGGTAATTCTTAATCTTTGTTGTAATCATATTAGTCTCTATTAGAGGTTGAATTTACTAGTTATTATGGCTAGGTCGTTTCTCTAGAACTTTTTCTACATGTTTCAAAGTTAGTACAATATGACCATGCTTAGATTAACATTTAAAAGATGCCAGATTTAAACTCCTTACTATATTGAAATAATATCTAGTTCTCTTTGTGGTAGTCAATATAACAATTAAACTATATTCCTTGACACAAAGAAGTGTAACCTATTAATAGTTTGGCACATTAATTCTTCATACATTCAACAATATTAGCTCTATTCATTTTAACAATTATTAGATGATATTAGGTAAATAGGTCCTTATTTAAGAACTTAGCTTCTTTAGCAGCTAGGTCTTAGAACAATTTTTAAGGGCCTAAGCTAATGGTACTTCAATGAAACATGTATAATTTGAATATGTTATGAGTTGATAGTTGTGTAAATGTAGATATCATATCAAATGGAAAGAGAGGAGTCTTCGAGGCAAAAGCGTAGGTTCATATTGGTTGTGTTCATTACTTAATTACAGTATTTACATTATATTACATCATATAGGTTATATTACCATTGATTTTATTAGGATGATCATTATATCCATCATATTAGGGCCATAATTAAGACCACATTGGTGTACATATTTCTTCTTTGCATTAACTTGGCCACTTTCAATTCACAAACTGTAAAACAACTAATAAGTGTTGACCCACCATAGGGCTGAACTTTATTAACAAGAATAGACTAATATAGGAAATAAAAGTAATGTACAGAACTCCCCTTGACATAGGTGTTGTACCTCGAATGGTTGGATGGCTAAAATTACAATTGATCATAACAACACTTAGTATCTCTATTTGTTTTTTGGGGGGAGATTAGGTTAAATGTTTAGAATGTTAAAATATCAAAACATGTAGAATTTGAATATGTTATGAGTTGATAACTTTGTGTAAATGTAGATATCATATCAAATGGAAAGAGAGGAGTCTTCGAGGCAAAAGCGTAGGAGGTCATCACGTTCATCGGGAGTTGGTGTCCCAATTGATAATCGAAGGTTGTCAACTTCACCTCAGGATTCAAGATTATTGTACAGTTCACATTCATCTGATCATCGGCGGGGCGATAGGGGTATAGATGATTCCCCTTTATCATCTGTGGGAGAACGTCGATATCGACCTTCTGTCGGTATGAAAATTAATTTTTTAATACATGTATAGTTTGTATTTTTGTTCAAAAAGTTTGTACATGTTTACACACTTGACTCTATTTGTATTTGAAGCAGAGCAAGGTTTAGGAGAGGCTCGCAATTATACAGAGAGAGAGGAAGATCGACGAAGGGGGACAAGTGTTGAAACAAACATGGGTGAAGAGCAAGGTTCCCAAGAGGCTCGTCATTCTACACAGAGTGACAAAGGTCGAGCTAGGAAGCAATATGTTGAACTAGCCGAGGGTTGTACACCCATAACGACTTATCCATCTGATTTACCTGAGGAGCTTCCATGGGAAAGTGGTATTCAACAAACAACCCTTGAAAGCTATAGATATCACTATGATAAGATGCAACGTGATCTTTCTATTTTGGATCTCCTTCCAGAGAGAAAATAAAGTTTAGAGATGGTTTTGGGATCATTACAAAAATTCATTGAGGTATATGAGGATCTTGGACCAACAATAGATGGTTTTGTTGACTTGATGCAGAGAAGAAAGGCCCAAGTGATGGGTCCAGACAAGTGGGTTGTTGTGAAGGAGAGAGTGACTAAAGAATAGGCCAACTCAATGTTTTACTTCAAAGAGGGCCTATTATGCTACAAGTTCTAGTGATGCTCTATGTGAATGATTGGTGTATTTATAAATTTCACTTTCAAATTTTTTGAGAAAATATGTCACACATATTTTATCTTCTCGCAAATCAATTCTTTTGGAATGTGCATCACTAGAACTTGTAGCATAATTGTTGTATTCATATATTCTCCAATCAACGGTTACATTTGACAGCGACTGATCATTATCGATAGGATATTTATTATGGAATAAAACCATATTTCCACAACGATGACAATGTTTTCCATTGACACATTTCTTATTATAAAACACTTCATCGTGATCTCTCTCACATAGAGTTTGAGATATGAATCACGTATTGTGGGTGGAGGTGGTGAATTTGTCCAAAACATTTTACCAAATTCAAGAAACGTGTCGTAATATAATTGAAATTGCACATGATAATGACAACAACATGTGTCACATATAGTAATAGGTCTAACATACCATGGTTTTTGTTGCACAAATGTAATGATTGACATATTCATTCCATGATGATCCTCCTTGAATTTATTGAACAATTGTACTTGTGTCATTTCCATTATATGTTTTGGACAGCTTTCATATACATTTCATGATACTCTTTGTCGTATCACATCCCTTGAATTTGGTGAAACTCGAGCATGTGCCAACCAATATTCCTTTACAATATCTTTAACACCTTCTCCCATTCTATCTTTGTAAGGTTGTCTACAAATAATTTCCTAGCAAGCAAGTTCATCATTTTAATCTATTTGCATTCTGAATTTGCTATGTTTGTATAATGTCTTTCTTGAGGTTCCAATTGTTTTTTCTAGTTGTGTTGTCAAACGATTTTTTCTAGTACTAGCTGAAACAATTGCTGCCTGAATTGCTCTACATGCAGCATTGGTATATTTCTTCCTAGATTTTCCAAAAAAAATTATTGCATCACCTATATTTCTATCACATTATGTTTCAATTTCAACTCTTTTGTCACCTTGTGAATACCCAATAATGACGTAGCACCTTCTAACTTCTTAGACACTAATAAACATCTCAAAATTTGTGCTTGTCCTACTATTGAATAATCCTTGAGAATATCTCACAAATTTTTGTAGCACGATATCGTGCAATATGTATGGGTATTTTTTCTCCATATTTGTCGCAATCAATGTCTTCTAACATTTCATCATCAATGGTGAAAGTACCTATACATCAAGTTAAATTTAATTTAACATATATCCAAAAATACAATTCATTATAAAAAATGAATTTGAAAAATACATGATATATACATACCAAGTCCAATTTTTGGATCTTGAACTTGATCTTCAATATTGACTTCATCGACATTAGCATGTAAATCACTATTTACATCTTCAACAATGGTATCTTCAACTTCAATTTGTTCTTCTTGTACTCTATTTTCAATTTCCATTTCATTACCATTATCATGTAAAACTGTATTTATATATTCAATAATTCTCTCTTTTGTTTCTACAACCCTTGCTTTTTTGGCATTATATCTGAGTTTTTGTTTTTCCCTATTAGCATCATCATCATGTTTACTATCACTTCTTTTTTGATGGTTTCACTAGTACAAAATGAGAGATAAGTGACCAAAAAAATGACCAAAATCCACCTATAAATGATCATTTTTGAGTTGGTGACCACTAGTAGCAAATTAGTGGCCATATATCACACGACCAAAAATGTGGTCATATTTAGCTTGGTCATTTATAGCTTATCTTGTGGTCATATATTTGGTCATTAATTTGGTAATATATTTGGTCATTAATGGTCACGTGATAAATGACCGCTAATTTGCTACTAGCGATCGCCAACTCAAAAGTGGTCATTTATATGCATATTTTGGTCACTTATCTCTCATGTTGTACTGGTGGTCATTTATATGCAAATTTCGGTCATTGTTTTAGTCATTTATCTCATTTTAGTGGTTTCAGAATATAAATAGGGCATGGTGGAATCAAACCACCAATCTCATGCCTATAAGGCAGGTGCTCTACCATTGAGCTAACACCCTTAAATATAATTCCTTATGGATTGATATGAGAATAAAATTTCCAACAGTTAACACCATCTTGCCAAATTCTGGAAAATGGTCGCATACCTAGGTAAGAAACAAAGATTATCCAATAGTCACAAAAAATGGTCATGTTAATGATTAAGGTGATATTTAACACAAACATTTTTGTATTCCAAAAAAATAAAATTCATTCTAGAGCTTGATCTAGGGGGGAAAACAACAGACCCATAAATACAAGAACTCCCTAATGAAAGTATGATAGCAATATTGAAAGTCTTGATTGTCCTAAATAAAACAACTACCATATAGGGAATATGATAGACATCAGGGCTTTAATTTCAGCAATAGGAAGAGGCATTAACAATCATGATTCATAAGCTCTGTTCAAAGCCACAGAGTTGTTCTAGGTCCCAAAATAGGCTCTTCTAGTAGCCTCTGGGGAAGGCAACTCTAACTTTCTAAGCATCAGGAGTTTGAAGCGAAATCTTACAAAATGAGAGACCATGACAAAAATTAAATGCAAAGGGCCAAATAAGATTAGAATGGAAAGAAAAGTCCTATCTTAAAGTACCTTCCATGCTGCCTTGAAATCACAGGTCATCGATTATTGCTATTTCAATTTAAGAATCCCCTAAGAGCAGTATTTAGTTCAATAACCATGTAAGAACTTCATTAAGGCACTACATCTCCACTATTGTGAATGCCCTCCTTAGGAGTCCTTGGTATTGCTACAGATCTATCTGAAGTGTTTGGCAAGTAATTAAGATAGTTGAGCATTGGTGTCAGGAACTGTAATCCCAATATTCACTTCATCCTGTATGGAAAAAGGCCATAACCAAAATTTTCATGGAAATGGTAACAAATTTAACCCACCCACACCTATGATAAAGACAATAATATTGAATACCAAGAAATAAACTAGGATAAGATATTGTGTGCTTTGCATATCAATCCTTTTGTTGTAAACAGACCAAAAATATGAGTTATTTCTAGCATTTTATGTGTTCCTATTCTTTGTAAACTAACACTGTATAAAACCCATTTACATTTCCAAAGCAGATCCTGCTAATGCGGAGGGAAATATCATCCACTTACTGAAATGCAAGAGTTACACTACCTAAAATTTTCATGAAAACCTTGGTTGGTCCTTATTCATTTCCATTAATAGTATCCAACGTAAGACAAAATGCAATGTATCTTTATTTTACAAGGCCTTGACACTAGGTATAACTCTACTCACACTCTGGAGCTGTTGACGAAAGCCTTCATCATCTGAATCCTTTAGATCACTAAAGGAAGGGTGCACAGGTGATGCCTCTGTAGGTTGTGAAGTGGGCAGTTGAGAACCATCAGCATCTTGGGAATCACGATCCCTCAACTAGAAAAAAGGTGCTAATACTGTATTGCCAAAATCATCAATCAGAACTTTATCAGTAGGAGAAACACTTTCTTTGGATTTCAAAGGAGAACCTGTTGGAACATTTAAAAAACCCACTATGTCATTCTAGACTTAGGATAAAATTAATTAATCATTTATGATTAATTTCCTGAGTTTTGACTAGGTAGAATAGGCCAGTTTTTCCTTTTAGTGGACCACATGCTATCCTCATTCACAAAAATGAATTTGGATAGATTTTGGATAAGATTTCCTTGGATTCTATTTGATTTTATTCCATTCCTGGATTAGAAAGACACTATCCAGTTTTAGTTAGCTTTGTCATGTTTTTTTTGCTTTCTAGTGGAAAAGATAAAGCTAGTTTACTTGGAAACTTTTGCCACTCGACCAACTCGACCTCCACATCAGATCTAACCTTCTAAATCCATCATTACATTCCATTTACCTCACTCATGAGCTTCCATACCATACTTGCCAAATTCGTGAGCCTCTAGTACAGTTTTGGAAACTGCTTTTGCCACCTAGGGGTTTTTTTGTCTTTTCTAAGCCTTTTCTTTTTGCTCTTTCCATATTGCTTCAAAGCAATTAGATTTTCTCCATGGAGGATGTGTTATATATTGTTACAATATCAATGAATAATATACAGAGTGATTTCCATAATTTAACCTCTCCATTATTCTTCTCTCATTGTCTGAAATATTCCATGTGAAATTGTCTTATGAATCTAGTTCCTAGCAATTGAAAATCTCACATGGTATCAGAGCTAGCTTGATTCAAAAAAAATTCCAAGAGTGTTTTTTGCAGTTATTACCATTACCAGGAGCGCATCAGTATGGAGCAAAATCAAGCCAAAGCTGTGACTCTCACTCCCTTCAATTTCTTTGACTGGAAGGCGCATATGATCATCCAGCTTCGGAGCAAAGGATGGTATAGAGTCACTATGGAGCTTGAAACTGAGCCAGGAGCTGTTGCATTAAAATCCAAATGGTTCAATAGGCTTGATGAAGCTTATGGGTTACTTTGTCTCTCTGTATCTCCAGATCTTCTATTCCATATCGATTCTCTATCAACTCCAAATGAAGTGTGGACAAAGCTAGTGTCTCTCTTTGGAAAACAGGACGAGCTCAGAGGTCATTTGTTGGAGATGGAGCTGATCTCTCTTAGTCCAAGTAATTTCGATTCTATGGAGGATTTCATCTCAAAATTCAAGAACATAGTGCTTCAACTCAAGCAATGTGGTATAGAGAAGAAGGATGAGCAATTAATCCTTACCATTCTGTCAAAACTGAGCTTTGAATACTTAGTATTTGTGTCTACTTTTCATTCTACAAGACTTGCAGTTCCCAAGTGGAAGATGTCAACCTTGGATGCATTCATTGATTCACTCACTCAAGAAAAGGACAATCTGGTCCAAATGAGGGATCAATCACCCTCCAAATACTTTGCACTTGTTGCACATGGAGCAAAGAGTTTCAAGAATGACAAATCCAAACAGAAGATATTGTCAGATGAAGAGGATTCTGATGGAGATTACAAATCCAAGAAGATGAAGAAGGAGAAGCCGAAGTACTATTCTTATCGCTGCAAAGGAACTCATCCTGAGAAATCTTGCTTCAAGAAGAAATTGGACATCATGGCCAATATGCTTGAAGAGCATAACATAGATGTTCCTGACTTTGCAAAGAAAGAACAAGGCAAGCTTGTTGTAGAACAAGAACTTTGTCTCCAAGCCTCTCCCAAAGGTAATAATGTTTATGCTTTGAGTGCTAGATTGAAATATATTTCTGATGTCTCTGATATTGATTCACATTCTGATATATCAGAATCAGAAACCTACACCTTTTCCTTGGAACAATCTTCAGTCAGTTCATCCAAGTCTACTCTCAAAACTAGTCATTTTTTACTAGCTTCTGACTTGTCTTCTGAAAGGTCTTTCCACCATCATTCAAATATTTTAGATTCTGATTTAGAATATGATTTAAAGTATTATATGTAGGTCATTACATATCCCACATCATATTCCCAACCTTTGGATGCACAAAAGACCCTACAAACCCTAAGTTCTCCAGTTAAGAAACTACACAATTCTATGTTTTCCTACATTGTGTCACTTGCCTCTGTTGCACTTTTGTCTTGCATATCTTTCATTGGTTGGACAACCATTGTTTTGGAATTATTTGGATTGATATTCCACACATCTGGACATGACCCCATCACTTATGGTTCAAAATTCAAGTCCTCACACTCTCCAGGATCGCTTAGTTGTCTGGGTGATCTAGTTTCTCGAATTTTTTCTACTGAAATTATGTTCGATCATGGAGAATCCACACCTTTACTGGTTTCTGCTCCATATGACTTATATTATGATATTTCAGAGCTTCATGATCTCATTTTAAATATCAGAAAGGTTCTACATTAGTTTGAGAATAAAGTACAAGAACTAGTACACCACATTCTAGCTACAGAAAATTTGATCCTGTTGAGTTCATTGTTTCTCCTTGGGAAGGATTATGCATAGATCTTCTTTCCATCATTGATTATGTTTTCAGATTTGATTATGTATGTTACAACAGCAATAAAAATTCATTTGATGCTCCTCCATCATCAGAAGATGAACTTCATAGAGCTTCAACACATGGTTCTTGCCTACACAACATCGATGCACTAATGCATAATCATGAAATCCACAATCTCTTCATGAAGTCAGTTACTCAGAAGCAGCCCATTCAATGCATTCATCTCATTCAAATGAGCAACATGACAATATGAAGACATCAAGCATGCCCATTTTTTGAGGGAGGGTTTTGTTCCCATGAGGTTTTCTCTGTTTCCTCGGTTTACATGGACTAGTTATTTTTATATTGGGGTGACCATAAGCCTTGTTTCTTGGGCCCTATATTTCTTATATTTTTCTAATTCCCATCACATAAAGTTAGGCTTAAGGGTGGGTGTTGGAACATTTAAAAAACCCACTATGTCATTCTAGACTTAGGATAAAACTAATTAATCATTTATGATTAATTTCCTGAGTTTTGACTAGGTAGAATAGGTCAGTTTTGTCTTTTAGTGGACCACATGCTATCCTCATTCACAAAAATGATTTTGGATAGATTCTGGATAAGATTTCCTTGGATTCTGTCTGATTTTATTCCATTCCTGAATTAGAAAGACACTATCCAGTTTTAGTTAGCTTTGTCCTGTTTTTTTTGCTTTCTAGTGGAAAAGATAAAGCTATTTTACTTGGAATCTTTTGCCACTTGACCAAATCGACCTCCGCATCATATCTAACCTTCTAAATCCATCATTACATTCCATTTACCTCACTCATGAGCTGCCATACCATACTTGCCAAATTTGTGAGCCCTTAGCACAATTTTGGAAACTGCTTTTGCCACCTAGGGGTTTTTTTGTCTTTTCTAAGCCTTTTCTTTTTGCTCTTTCCATATTGCTTCAAAGCAATTAGATTTTCTCCATGGAGGATGTGTTATATATTGTTACAATCTCAATGAATAATATACAGAATGATTTCCATAATTTATTCTCTCCATTATTCTTCTCTCATTGTCTGAAATATTCCATGTGAAATTGTCTTATGAATCTAGTTCCTAGCAATTGAAAATCTCACAAAACCTGCCTTAGCTTTTGTGCCAAAATGCATTCAAATTTCCGAATCAAGGTGTATTTTGTTATAATTCCTTGGCAGTACATGTTCATTAATACCATCATCCTCATTTTGGATTATACTACTTTCAGAGTTGGAAACATGTTTTCCAGGTTCATTAAACCTCCTGGGGAGTGCACCTTACATATTTTGACACATAACCCCACTTGGGAGGATTCCCTACTTGATTTGTTGATAAAAATGCAACTCAAACCTCATTTGTAATATCATCTTATGTGATATTATGGGCATCATTATTTTTTATTAGTGACTAAGCCTACATGCTCTTTTTCTTTTGCGTTCTCTTGTTCTATGGCTGCATTGTTTTGCCTCTAGTGCAGTTGTTTAGTGCTTTTTTCCATTGCTTTTGCAGGTTTCTCAGTTGGTTGTTTGGTTCCATTCAATCCCATCGTCCTCTAGTGATGTCAACAACTTTATGGCAGCAGTTACCTCACTAACAGTGGTTGTCGAATGGGATGTAATGTTCTACAGTCGCAACCCTTCTATAATGCATCAAAGAATATGAATACTCAACAATCAACTGTTGTAGTGTTGACTAATCTAAAGGGGGAGGTGTAATTAATTCCCTTGCAACAATAGATCATAGACAATGCTCTTAGAAAGAAGTTCTAGATGATTTATTTCAGTATAAATATATTCTTCTTCAACAAAGCAGCCCACAAAATGGCTTAGAATAGTTGGGATTGCTAACAAAGACCATCATAGAAGAGGAATTCAATCCTATCCATTATGTAGGTTCTCTACGCATGGGAAAAGGGCACATCATAGCAGGGTGTCAAAATCTTTATTTAATGATATCTAAGCAAAGGACTTCTCACAGATGTCTGTAAGAGTTTTGTTGTGCACAAAGTCCAAAGACCTTTGAAAGATGCCACCCTTGTAGGAAAAAGCCAATTTCTTTGTCGTTTGAAAGGTCTAGGACTCAAGTCCACTTGCAACAACTTCTAAAGCAACCCACAAAATGCCATTCAACAACTGGTCTCACTGACAAAGGCCATCATGGGTGAAGGTCCTTTAGATCTGCTAAGTTGTCTCAAGTAACACATAATGAGAAAGTTGAAAACACATTCTACAAGATTTAATCTCATAGGAAACACATGTGGATCAATTACTCCTAATCCCACCTTAAGGCTTAATACAATGAAAATTTCTCCTTCAAATAGGCTCAAGTCTCCTTGGAATCTACACCCTAAATCTGATTGCATGTGCATGCTACCAAGTAGAGATTCACAATGTTGTTCTAAGTCTAGTAGATGATCCTTGTCCAATTTTGGAATGCATATTGATCATTAATAAATATACTTTTTTTGAATGAAAATCCCTTAAAAGAGATGTGACATCATATTTTCCTAGGCTAGAAGTCGACTGGTAGATAATGCACGGTTGCATTATAATGACTCAATTAATAAAGTGAGAATAAATTCTTCTTGAAAAAATACACCTCCTAAATGATGTGAAATTAATCATGCGCACTGCTAGTGAAGTATGCAACCTAAAATATGCCTATCATTCATGCAAACTTGACATTGCTCATGCAAATTCAGTCTTCCCACTTATCTTGCATGCAAACTAGGATATTGGCCATGCAAACTCATGCATGCATGCCTTTTTAACCTAGTTTTCTTACTGTTATAGATGGTAATATTATTGTCTCATTGAAGCATGTGAACTGTAGGTCTGAATTGTCATACCACACACATTGTATGCCATCTGAAGTAAGGTGATGATCCCATCCTTATAAACAAACCAGTTCATTGCATTTCTTCTTAAATTGCTCTGCAAGGTCAACATACCAAGTTTCATCTACTGATGTGGAAATTGCTGATGGTATTCGTAACCGCATAATAGGCACCCACATTATGATTGTGGCTTCAGAGGTTGGGAGGTGACTTTGCACCCACAACTTGAATCAAAACCCCATCAAAGTCACACCAAAAAGTAAACAAATAGATTTGATGCAAGTACTACTAAGTAACTACAAAGATGAAACAAATAGATGACTCTTCAGGAAAATATAGTTATTCATACCACACCAAGAAAATGTGCAATGAGAACATCCCAATCATTCTGATATAAACCTTGAAACATGTGTTCAATGACACCATTATCCACCTGTAAGAGTAAGTTTGCAAACAAGATGAGATTAAGCATCATGTGTTTTCTCGAAAAGGTTGTGAGATACTACAGAAACCAAGGTTTTAGATAGAACACATTTTGTTGTAAAACATCATGTATTCAGTAAACTAAAAAAAAAGAGTACTTATTTAACATGTCTAGCTAAAAATCATAACTATAAAAACCAAGTGAAAAAAATTACAATTACTGTAGAGTGACTACACACATACAGTATGAAGGTCCTTGACCCATGAAATTTTTTAAGTTTGAAGGTCCTTGACCCATGAAATTTTCGACAATCAAAAGCAAAAAACTCTATAAACTTCCAATAGTTTGAGGATAAATTGAACAGATCTCAAATTAGGGAATCGGTTTTTGAATGAAAAAAACTTGAAATCTAAGTTAAATGGCTTAAATTTAACAAAAACTAGTTTGATTATTTGGCTAGATTATGTCTTTGGCTATATTGAAAAATGAGAATAATGGTTGGGTACCACCATACCAAATTCAACAACTAATCCTTCAAGGTTTTGGAAGTGGAGAATATACTCCCACTTTTGCTAGAACACATGGATACATTTCTCCTGGTATTTCCTTTTTCCTTTCCATTTTCCATATCAAGCACTTCCACCAGTACAAAGAAGACTTTTTCATAACATACAACAGATCCTTTTCATAATTCTTTGCTTGGATAACTAGTTGGTGTAAGCAAAACATATTAATCTTTGAAATTTTCTTTTGCATTTTTGCAGAGTGTGCCTATACAACTATGGTGGGTGAGACAACATATGTTTACAACTTTGGCATTGTGCTTCTGGAGCTTGTGACTGGAAAGCAGCCGATTAGTATTGAATATGGTGAAAACAGAGATATTGTTAGTTGGATTTCTACAAAAGTCAACACTAAGCAAGGCACATTTGAGATTCTGGATCCCAGAGTTTCTAAGCCATTTAGAAATTGTATGATACATTTCTTGAAAATTGTCTTAGTTTGCATGACTAGAAAGTTGTCTGGTTTGTGTCCATCAAGGAGAGAAGTAGTTTCCGTGTTGGAGAGGATAAAACCATGCATAGATATCAAGGAAGAAGAGAAGGCCCAAAGAGGACTAGCACAATGAACTTCCTATTAATTAAAATCCTTGCATATAATAAAATAAATTATAATATAAAAATTAGACTATAATAAAAATTTCATTGTCTAACAACACTACCCACCAAACGATATAATACCACTGTAGAAAATAAATTATCCTAAAAAATTAAAGACTACTCAAGTTTGGAAGACAACAATACTCCCATGGATCATTATGAAGACCATTTAAAAACATAGATTACCATCACTATATCCAACGCTATCACATTGATCATCAACAATCAATTTATGCAACAGCAAGTTAGTAAGTATAGACAACTTCTCTGTATCTAGGAACTTGTAGAAGAGTTCTACCAAGGATGGCCATAGATCCACCATGCCACTCTTTGTCACAAAATGATTCATATCAACAAATAACAAGGAAATATATCCAACATGCATCTTCTAGCAATTGATGTTAAGATCTATCGGAGGGATACCCAATCACTGAGGTCATTCAAAATGAAAGAAATGTAATTCCAAAACATTGCAAGGATCCAAAGGCATATCTATTGGACGATCACTTAGGGTTCATATCTAATTTTGAAGTAGATTATAGATCACACAAGATTATTTGCTTCTTGGAGGATTGCAACTCTATTATGGAAATATCTGAATCACTGAAGGAAGAATGATAACATAATAAAGTTTTTTCTAAGAAGTATCTCGTCTGTCCTGTCATGAACAGAAATACCATATTGCATCTATCGACTAGACTCTTGGATATGGTGGTTGTGGTGTTAACCTGTAACATCAAGCTTAAAACCTCTTTCACAGTGATTCCAAAACATATATTGATGATATATCTCGCTGTGAAAATCTACATTCTAAGAACTATCGTGTATGTCTTGTCATTAATAGGGATGTTATGTTCTTGATCTTTCCAGTAGTCTCCCTGATGATGGTGAATGAAGTGTTTATCCGAAATGTAGGGCCTAGAAAACTCACTCAATGATTCCAATACATATAGGATTTCCACTTTATTTCAGCACAAGAGATTGCATTTGAAACCAAAATCAAAGGAAAAAAAACAATGAAGAAGAAGCTTTTGGTAATACAACTCCCGACTCCCCATTGTTTCATCTAAATATTCATACGGAGGCAGCCACAGGATCGATCATTTATTTTTAAATCCAAATTTATGCTTTATGAAGAACTATATGTATTGCTAGTGCAGATATTAGACAATGCCTGCAAAATACACACTCACATTTTCAAGGACACTATATAGTCTGCAGTATCCTTGAACAACATGTCCACTTCTTGCATAGTCCTCCCACTTGGAATAAGCATCTGCAGCTTCCTCAATATCCTGTGTTTATTCATTTAATATATGCCCATGAATACCCTTGGCTTTGTTTGAATATATCTCCTGCTCTTTAATGCAACTGATCTTCCTCATGCCAACCAGATGGCCGAGTCTAACATTTTTCCTGTGGCCATGAAATCTTGGTCTTATCAATATTTTATTCATCTTCTGAGAGCCCATTTTTTCTTCTAAAAGAATAGTGTTAGTTACAACTTTCACTAATGTTACATATGTCGAAGCTCCTCACCTAATTTGGATTCTTATCATCAATGCTATTAGAGCTCTAAATATATTATACAACAACTCTGGTAAATCAAATTAAAACTCTGCATATCAAAGAATATATTCTTATATGAATATTAACACAACCACAACATGCATTTAGACTCTGATCATCGATACACATGGATCAAAATGTCTCAACAACAACAACTACTCTGCCAAATCAGAACAAAACACTATACATCAAAAGATAAAGTGACATGGGTATCTCAATGAGGTTCAATATACTCACATCTGAATCTTAACACTACGATATAATACCACTGTAGAAAATAAATTATCCTAAAAAATTAAAGACTACTCAAGTTTGGAAGACAACAATACTCCCTTTGCCATTGTAAACTCTCAAGAAGGTACCCCAGGGTGCTCATTGAGTTCCCACAATATTGGCAGTGAAATCCTACAGTTAAGGAGAGAGAGACGTATAAGAGACTACTATATTTCTACTATATATTAAATGTCATTGATAACAACACTACCACCAAAAATAAAAAGACCAATAGAAAAGACAACATAAGCAATATAACCTCAACTTCCCTCAACTTCCCTACAATATTGGCAGTGAAATCCTACAGTTAAGGAGAGAGAGACGTATAAGAGACTACTATATTTCTACTATATATTAAATGTCATTGATAACAACACTACCACCAAAAATAAAAAGACCAATAGAAAAGACAACATAAGCAATATAACCTCAACACAATTATCCATGTTTGGTTCCAATTACACTTATCCAAAGTTGTTGTGTTGTTATTAGTGATCTCTCTTCAAATTACAGACAAAAAAACATGAAATAACCCCATGTCTCACAATATTGACATAAAATTTCTTTGATAATTTTTTCATGAAGCATTAGATATCTAAAGTAGCACCATGTGAAAAATAACATAAATGTCCCAATGGCACTCTCCCACACAAAGCAGTTGTGACACAAATCTCATTTACAATACATGTAGCTCGTTTTAATCCAGTAAACCAATAGCTTGTAGAATGGACTATTGGTTCCAAGTCATATGATAATCAAGGGCATCGTAAGTGGATGAAAAAGAGGTGAACATCTCACTCAAATTCACATAATTATTCCCACTGACAACATGCAATAGCATGAGATAATAAGTCATACTCTGCTATTAACTGGCACAAATCCAAAAGCCTTATTTTTACAGTTCCAGCAAAATCCAACCCAACACAAATCGCTGGAAAAACTATGAAAATTATGAGTGAAATCAATTGGAAATGGTACAAATTCAATCTTCCATCTTACAAGCCTTGAAGACTGATAACTGCAGGGGCAATACATATTTCTATTGCAGCTGATGAAAAATAAATTCCACCATTCTCCAGTTGTGAAAAACAACTCACAGAAAGTAAAAGAGCAGAGGTTGAAGAAGATAACCATGTGCCATATTATATAGAGACACCTACTTGAAAAGGATAGCTACAAGATTAAGGACGAAATCTACACTTTCAATAAAAAACAGGATAATTCTACTGGACCAAAAATTTGCCTGTCTTGGTAACAATGCGACTTTTATTGGTAAAAGCCTTTGTCTTGGATCAAACCACCCTGGAAAATATCACATTTCCACCCAAATGTAGTCCATGCACCCAACGGATTCAAATAATAACAATGGCAATGAATGGCCACCCCGCAGACTTTGGATTGATAGTCACGAGGCAATACTGTGAATCCACAGACTTTACATAGTTTCCCTATTTCCTCTGAGACTTGTTTGTTGGCTATCCTGTGCATTTGAAATTCCTCCAAGCTTACAGTGTTACTTGCAGCAAGGTATTGATTTTCCGCTGGGATTAGTTTATTGGTTGTTCCATGCAATTGAAAACCCATAAGATTTTCTTGTGAAAAGTCATTTGGTAGCTGAAATCCCATGTTCCATGCAGTGCTTGATGGAACAAGGGGTCCATTTTAAGGAAAACCTTGAGGTTCAACTCCCAGAGGCTAAGAACATGTACCTATTTGTTTATTATTAGATAAGCAATCAAAGGAATTCTCAATAATTCCTTAAGACAGATCAATAAGATCTTCCACTTTATCAACTTCAGATGCCAACAATTATGTGAAGGGATTACTATCTTATCACAACCCAAGTTAAAGCATGATTACTATGTGTGGGGAGTTGTCTCAAGACAAAACAAATTGACATTGGAACTCGATAGTTTTAACCAGAAAAATGATAGTGTCGAAGGGATAAATACCCATAAAGATAACCTACTTTGCTGAAACAAAAATGGTGACCTTTGAAGAGGAAGACTGCTGCAATGTTGGAGCACTCATGTGTACGATAAGTCTAAAGCAAGGGTTTAAATATAATTGTTGTGACAAGTTTGGATAAGAGAAATGAAGGTATCACCAACATAGATCCATTTTAACTATGGCTCTACAAAACACCAAGAGGGTTCAAATCCCTTTAGGTGCAAACCTTTTCTTGCATTTAGGACTTTAAAAGAGGTTTTCACCTCAAGAGATTTGATCCCTCTCAGAGCTAGGTAAGGCCATAGTTAAAATGGATCTATGGTGGTTCCTAAACAAAGACATTTGTATGTGGACATCCTTTTGAGTTGAGTTCGTGCTAATAAACTGAAGCATTGAAGTATCAAAGCATTCATACTTCTCATTGATGAATGAGAGTTCATTTTTTTCGACTAGGATGCTATGAAGCATGCCCATGGAGCACTTGAACATGCCAGTAGACTGAAAGCATTCCAATAAAAATTACTTGAAAATATAAGGTAGGCTCTGGATGGTTACACAACTCTCCCTCGTTTAGAATTAGTTATATTTACATACCCAACTATCAGCAAAACCAAGCGTACACAAGGCCTACAGATATTTACAATTTCTAAAATGTACATAACAGCTTTTGGATTTGAACTCATATCCTTTCTAGACCAAATTGTTAGTCATTTAGATATTTCTTCATGATATTTTATACATACTTGTGTGATATAGCCATCAATTTATCAGAAAGGTTCCATTTTGGTAAGGACTTGGTTTCAAAGAGATGAGATAAGGAGTTAGCTTCTAATGGAAAGCATGACTAATGCTCAATATCCAAGTAGAATTTTTAACACTGAAGCATGATGGAAACTGGCTCAAATTCACAAATTGAAGCATGCATCATGTTCTCGTAATGTACAACCTCAAACAATCTGAAAAAAAAAAGGTGTGAGACTTGTTCTTACAATTTTCTCTAAAAGTCGTGGGTTTTCCTTAGCTTGACAATGCAGTTGCAGTTTCCATGCTCTTTTTCTGGTAATCAGGATGCTTGATGCCAGATTTGTGCAACTTGAGAAGGAAGACACTTCGTTGCAACCTGCACTTGGGAAAGAATCTGTCGTTTCCCTTTCAAATTTTCTCTAGAAATATTATTGTGCTCATCTGTGGTTATATATTGCAGTTCTTCCTAAAAAGATAAAAACCAATAGGAGACATTAAGTAAATACACTTAAGGTTAATTGTTGAAAGAGTCACTAGAGTCCTGCCAGGTTGCAAACTCTTGGTAGTTAGGGAGGGATGTCTTTCCTCTGCGAACTACACATGTGGATTTTTAGGTCATGTTTTGTCCTATATTGTGTGTTTTCTGGCTTAAATATCGTTTTTCGTATATAAAATCTAGATATATTTTTCTTGCATTAGACATTTTAATGGCATGTTCCAAGAGAATGTTTTCTAGCATGCATTTTGAAAATATTACAAATATACAATTACATTTGCATTTTAAATTTGATTCTATATTTGCTAGGTTGTATTTCATTTAGGATCTCCAAATCCTCATGCCTCCCATTCTTCGAAAGAAGACTGAAATGAGGCTCATTGTCATCTAGGTTTTCTAATAAAGTTGTTTTGAAAATAACAACCCCTGGATGAGAAAGCAAGAGGGCGACTAACGAAGTTGAGGAATATTTCCTTAATGCCTTTTGCAAGATCTGGGGCACACAACGGAATGAAAACTCTCTTCTCATGAACCTCAACCTAGTTTTGGACAATAAAATAATTTGTGGCCATATCCATGGAGGATGCCCACAGAGAAAGAGAAATTGCAACAAGGGCAAGTTGGGAAAGATTTCAATAGTGACTTGATGGAGACTAAGTTGGATATTCATAGGATTAGGGTATCACCGATGACTTACACAGCTACATTGTTAGTGATAAGGCCCACTAAATGTTGTTATATATTTGGTAATATAAAACAAAGAGTTATTTTATCATATGATGGATATATGCAAATTACTTACTGTTACAGCTCTCCTACTGTGCTATATTCCTTCCATTGACCTTCTTGGCAACCAAAAATGATGCTCATGTTCTAGAGTCAACAGTCCTAAAAAACCCGCATATGCAGGGATAAGATTTCTTAATATCTACATATATTTGGATGTAAAGATAAATCTAGATGAAATTGCAAATTCAAGCATGGTAAAAATTTACATACAAGTCAATACCTTTAAAATAAATAATTTATTATATTCAAAGCCTCGATCTTCATTGCGCCTCGATTGGATCGGTTTCAAAGCCCAACTGGGATGGAGGAATTAGCTAGGGTAAGAAAAGAAAATGGTTTGGTTTTGAGCCCTAATCATTGGAATCTTAACATAATGGAAAGCTTATTACCCACATTAATTCAGTAATGAAGGATTGAGGATGCTCACTCAAAGATATGATTCTTGCGAGTGTTCATCCCAATATGTATGTTCACCTGCTAGAGAATAAAAAAACCTTAGATCCGTGAGAGAAGAAGCCTCAAAATGTTCACCTACCAGAGAAGAAACCTCATATCTATGAGAGAAGCTTCAAAGTGGGTGTTTGGTGATTCGCGAATTAGAGATTCGCTCTTTCTTTCTTGGAACTTTCTTTCCCCCAATTTGAGTTTTTCAAATTTGGCATTATTATTAGATTAGATTAGATTATATATTTATATATTAAAAATATATTATATAATAAAAATGTAGTAGGCAATTTTAGTTTTTTCACTTATTATTTAGACGTATTTTTATCAGATTTGGCATTATTATTATATTAGATTAGATTATATATTTATATATTAAAAATATATTATATAATAAAAATGTAGTAGGCAATTTTAGTTATTTGACTTATTATTTAGACGTATTTTTATCATATGACTAAACTAATCATTACTAGTGATTAAATCATGAATTCAAAGATTAAAGAAATCCCATAAATACAATGGAACCGAAGAGATAAGGGTATGAATTGTTACCTAAAGCATGATTGTGCTGCAGTAGTTGAGCTAGGGTTTCAAACCCACCCCAAAGATTGTTGAAAAAATTGATGGTGAATAGATGATCTGAAGCAAAACCAAGAATCCTATCACATAGAGATCCTTGCAAACATATGGAGAACTTTGCTTCCTATGCGCAATTCATGGAGATCACATGGAGATCCTTGCAACCATATGGAGAACTTTGATTTCTCTGAGCAATTCATGGAGATCATATCTGATATTACAGGCCCTGTCACTTTTCACTTTTTTTTAGTTTCCCTCTATCAGTTACATTTGTTTTGTTTATATTCTTCTTTTTCATAATTTTTTAATACTAGTTACATATATTAATTATATAAATATATATAATAACTATACAATATATTAATATTATATATGAGTGAAAAGATACATGGAAAAATGGATTTTGATAATTTATTTATTTTATATGTGAAAGGAGAAGGGGTTAGCTGCGATTATGGGGGTATTTTTGTTATTATTAATATTCAAGGAGATGGGAACAAAGGGATTTTTACAAAAAGGGAGGAATTATGTTTTCTTCAAAATGGAGGATATTGGCTATTTCTTGTAAGGGAGGGACCCAAGGGGACCTTAAAGATTTTTGAACTTAGGTGGAAAGAGAACCATGGTGAATGAATGCATATGGAGAATTAATGGAGGTTGTGAAATTGACAATTTTAAGCTAACATGACACAAAATACATGAACTTGTCAAAACTTTAATAGACTTCCGAGATGGTCAAACGACGATGGTTTTGTTCAAAAAAAATATGAACACAACCAGTATAACAAGGTGAACAGAGTGACACTAACTTTACGACATGACAATTCCAAAAGGGAATTAAGACGACAAATATCGACTAAGACTCGACTCAACCACATGTAGAAGAACTCATCTATCACTTGATAAACTATATGCAAGACATGATGTATTATCTAGATATCAACTCACCAAACCCAAGGCACTAATTAGTAGAGAACCCTCTAAATGAGCATCTCAATGATTCTCCTATCATCTAACATAGTAAGCATCAAGATGGCCTCAAATAAATGATCCCTTAGAGGACATGTATTGAAAAATAATCCAAGTTGTGTGCTATTATTGTTATAATTTACTAAATTTTAACACTATAGATGGATCTAGGTGTCTCTGAATCCATCTACAGTGTTAAAATTTAGTAAATTGTACAAACTCGTTATCAAAATTATAATTTTCCATTACCGGAATGACACAACTAAAAAAGAACACATAAATGACCAATTGTTATATGGTCATTTTTAGTTTAGTTATTATCTCGTGACCAAATTGGTCATTTATCTTGGTCATTTTTAGTTTAGTTCTTATCCCGTGACCAAATTGATCATTTATCATGGTCATTTTTAGTCACTTCACTTGAAATTTCTCAATTTTGGTCATTTATCCCTTGAAAAAACTGTGGTGACCAATATTTTTGGTCGCTTGGTCACTTATCTCTCATTTGTACTAGTGTTTCTCTTATTGCCCATGATTGTTTAATCTATAGATGATAAATTAAAGAATAATCACTTTATAGTAAAAAAAATTAAAAAAAATGAGATTTAAAAACAGTTACGAAATTTATAAAAACATGAACTGAAATTTACTTCACCTTATCAAAATCTTGTAAGAGTCCTTTGGAGAAAAACTCATTGGAAAGAAATTTCCTTTGAAAAAACCCCTTGAAAAGAAATCTCCTTTGGAAAAAACCTTCTTGGAAAGAAATAAGACCTCCTTGACAATAAATCTCATTTGAAAAAAGCCTTTGGAAAAAAATAAGAACACCTTGTAAATAAATCTTCTCTGTAAAAACCACTGAAAAAAAAACTTCTTTGAAAAAATACCTTGGGAAAAAACCTTCTTTGAAAAAACCATTTGGAAAAATACTTTGCAAAAAAAAACTCCTTTGCAAAAATACCTTGGGAAAAAATCTCTTTGAAAAAACCCCTTGCAAAGAAATAACTTCTTTGCAAAGATACCTAGGGAAAACAACTCTTTGAAAAAACCCCTTTTAAAGAAATAACTCATTTGCAAAAATACCTTTGAAAAAAAACTCTTTAAAAAAATCCCTTGCAAAGAAATAAGAAGGAAAAATACCTTGGAATAAAAACTCCTTTACAAAAATACCTTGAAATAAAAACATATTTGTAAAAATACCTTGGAAAAAAAACTCTTTAAATGCACCCCTTGGAAAGAAACCTTCTTTAAAAAAACCTCTTGGAAAAATACTTTGGAAAAAAAAAACTCCCTCGCAAAAAAATCTTGGAAAAAAAATACTTTGAAAAAACCCCTTGCAAAGAAATAACTTCTTTGAAAAAATACATCGAAAAAAAATCTCTTTGAAAAAACCCTTTGCAAAGAAATAAGAAGGAAAAATATCTTGGAATAAAATATCCTTTGGAAAAATACCTTGAAATAAAAACTCCTTTGCAAAAAGCCTTGGAAAAAAACTCTTTGAATGTACCCCTTGAAAATAAATAAGAAGAAAAATACCTTGTAAAAAAACTCATTTTGCAAAAGAAATCTCCTTTGAAAAACCCTTCAAAAATATTTTCACACATATGCAAAAACAAAATGTGTGAAAATAATGAATCTATTTAGTTTTGTTTATACAAATATAGATAACGTATTTTTTTTTCCTGCCGACAAAAACGTTATTGCATTTGGTTTTTCGGCCAAACAACCTTTGTTGTAGATAATGGTTCCATAATGGAAAATTATTATTCGGTCGAATAATTATTCGGCCCAATTATCTCTGAGACCTGAAAACTTCATGGGTCTACGCAGTTTTCAGGTTTCTCCATTTTTGGAAGGTAACCACAATCTCTTACGCTACAAATCGACTGTTGGACTTGATACCATTAGTTTAATCATTGAATCTACTTTCCGTAGGTATAGATTTTGTTGTGTATAGTTGAGATCTGATATTTTTAATTATTTTTTTCTTAACATGTGTCTAGTTTGGTTTCATCTCTTTCAAAATGAGGTGAAATGAAAAATCCATAACTTTAAAAATAAACCACCAAAAAAATTGAAAAAAATATGGTGCAGTTAATTGGAGTGTCTACTTCAAAAGGGTGTTTGTAGATTTTTTATTTTTAAAGCCAATTGAGAGAAAAGTGGTGCAAAAAAAAATATGTGGAAAATCGACTAGGTTTCCCCATTGATTGAATTCAAAATAATATAATAATCAGTATATAGATCCATTGGTTACACACTTATAGTCATGTCGTAGTACATTGTGTGCAGATTGTCGTAGCATATTTTGTTTTTGAAAAAACAAAGTTTAACAATGATTTTAGGAGTGCAACAAAACATGACTAGTTTTTAGTCCTTTCATTTTATAAAAACACACTGTCAAACATTTTCCGAATCGACATATCAAATCTCAATAATAAAAAATTAACACCCCAAAAATATCACTTTTGATCGCCCAAAGTTGAAAAACATGAAAAAATCAGATTTATTTTCTCATAAGACCCCCCAAAATAGACACCCATCTTCATGGATTCACCCTTAAACAATAACCCATTATTTTAATTTTAACAATAACCCAAAATATTCATTTTAACGTAAGACTTGCATAGTAATATTCACAAGGATAATGAAACAAATGTTAATAAAGCTATATGCATAGCTAATCCTTAACTTATGTCTTTTTCCCAATTATTATAACAAAGAAAAACATTAATCCAACATATTAATTACCCAATAAGGTTATATGCATAACTTAAGTAGAATAACAATTATCAGCCTATCCAAAACATGGAATGTAATATGGATAACCTAAGTAGAATACCAATTATGAGACTATCCAAAACATGGAATGTAATATTCCAATATAATAATTGCCCATTAAGGTTAATAATTCAACATATTAATTGTGCAATAATATTATATGCATAAATTACTCACTATAGCAATTACCAGTTTAGCCATAGTATTTTGCATACAATTCCAATACTCGTGAAATAAAAACAAATACCATTCATTATTGGCCCATGGTATTTGTGAAAATGAACTAGGCTAGATTTAAACTTCAACATAATCATTTAGACTTATTTAGATAAGAAAAATCATCCTGTGGTTTTTAAATACAAGATACCATTCAATGCATGGCATAGTAAACAAGCCTTAACACATGGAAATTGTTTACAATTAATAGTTAAGAAAAATAATGATAATTTTGTGTATTTCAATGCAATTACCACTCATTTCAAGCCTTGGTTTATAATTTCCAGCCCATGGTTTATAAATGCAAATACCATTTAAGTTAAAACATATTAAATATTCTTTTACCAACCAATTCATCCCTTAAGATATGCAATTACCATGACATCTTATGCACCAAGTATTTATATTGATGATTTATCTATTAAGCAAGATAGGGTCATGCCCACATTAAGGAAATTATATAGAAAATAAATTTCCCACTCAATTAAAGAATGAGCATTCATTCAATTTATTTCCATTTGTATAATTCATTCATTATTATCATGCATAGTGCATAATTAAACTCAGTCATTTTATACTTAGGAATGCAACCAAACAACACATAAATTCATTCTTTATATCTAATTTCATAAATTAAAATAGGAAAACCATGGAAATTGTTTTATCGTTCAATAAATGAACAACATTACTAAATTAACACATCATTTCCACGAATTAAAACTTATTTGGAAAATACTTGAATTGGGAAACTAGCTCCGTGTGAGGCATGCTCCACCCAACCATAGGTAATTTTTCTCATTAATCTCTCAGTGAAACACCACCCCCGAGCTAAGACTCATGCATTCACCAGACATACATTTCACTAGTCCCATAATTTCTCAAGATTAAACTCTTCGAAATCAGGCAATTGGCTTAAATCCAATTCCATGCCAAACAATGCATTTCACTTGCTTGGTTTCCTTCTAAATACACAACAATTAAAATACATCATTTCCATTTGTGCTTAGAATTCTACCAAGATAGTTGCCTGCACCATTTTCCATTTCACTGGTACAACCAGAGACAAATTGGTCTGATTGCACAACAGTGAAAAAAACATCACTGCCATTTGTGCTCATAATTCCACCAAGATAGTTAGCTACACCATTGGCCACTTCATTGGAACATTACAAAGACAATTTAAACAGAGTTTTAGTAGAAAAAATCCAACAATTGGTTTACGGACTTAGGAATTTGTATCAAAATCCCTTCCCAAACAATCATTCTCATTTGTACGCTCAGAGCTTCCCACATGTGTGGATTCTTCTTCCATGATGAATTAATAGTCCCAATTTCCATTTGCATGCATTAGTTTTATGCATGGAAAAATGAAACCACGTGGGTTCTTCAAAAGACCCACATTTACCTTTTATATTTTTATTTTTATTTTTAAAATAGAAACATATAATCTCTCCCCCTTAATTCCACTTAAACCCATTTAAATCATAATCATGATTTAAAACAAGTTTTGAATTAATTAAATGAAATTAAGACTTAATGAAGACTTAGGATAAAATTTAGGGACTTAAAGGTTTAATGGGGTCATAACATGGTTCCCCCCCCCTTAGTCATTCTAACCCCCTTACTGTCTTTGGTGAATACATGAGTACCCTATCTCTTCAGCATTCCTCCTTAGCCACACAACCAGTTGTGTATTTTAATATTAATAATTACAAAAATACAATATGTTCCATCTTGCAGGCATTCATAGACAATGGCCATCATCAGACTTGGGGTTTCATACTAGGGGTGTTACAACAACATATCCCCTCTTTTGATCTCCCTTCACAACAATTGACTCAGTCTTCAAGGTTCTCATAGTCTATATGCATTATTTGAACATCTCACAGTCAATGACCATTCCTCTACATAGTTTTCATTCTCTACCAAAAACATTGACACCCCTTTGAGTCATTGCTCTCTTTAATCGATCGAATACACATGTCCAATTACAACTAGAATCTTCACCACCATTCTGGCATGCTGCACCTATTATGATACCAAGCTATTAGGATGTGCACCAGCCATACCGAGGCACATATTAAAGTGCACAAACAAAAACAAATGGAAAACACACCACTGAAACGGACATAACTTATCACAAAGAATTATTTTTATTAATTCCTGGGAAAGATTACAGGTTGTTGTTTATAGAATTTTAGGGTTCAAATCCCTTGCTTCACAGTAAGTTCTATTTTGTTATTATTTAGAAGCATGGGGTCCAAAAGTCCCCTTTCCTTTACATCGATCAACACTTATAATTTCATCCACCATCTCAACTTCCCTCATATGATTCTTCTAGAATCCTTTGGGCTCTTATGATGAATTCTCCTTGGTTTGCTATGCCATCTGGAATATTCATCAACCACCATTACTACTACATTTATTACTTTACAAATTCTGTTATGATTCTTGGATTCCTATGTTTTAGCTCATTCTTATGGTTTTCGTTCTCATATTCGTCGATCACTACCCGATTCCTTCTTTCTCCTATGGTATTCCTTCAACCCCAACAATCCTCATTGGTGACTCCATACATTTGTTTCGTCAACTAAAATGATTTCAACCAATCTTCTAACCTTTCCTTATTCCACATTAGCTCCCAATCCCGACTTCTTCCTCCTTTCCAACCGGCCCATCTCCAACTGTTTCTCATCCTCCATAGACTTTACTCATCATTGATCCCTCCAACTTCATGGTCCTCAACTAACCATACTTATGTTGATCTATCTTTCGTTGATTTCATCGATTCACTTCGATCGTCGGGCCATGAATTCCCCTACTCTCACCTGCAAGTTCTTGCAAGTTCTTTGACTCCCCTTGAAATGACTTCTATTCATCTAGTTTTGACTATTACTCTTGGGTCCCAATTCCCCCGCATCAAAAAACAAAGTTTACATTTTGTGTGTCACTTTCCAAGAGATTGAAGTAAGAAATGATGATAACTAGAGCTAATAGCGTAGTAGAGAGACACAAATATGGAGTTGATATAATCAACTAGATCCACCCCCCTTCACTTTGCATCAAGGAATAACTAACCAATTAAGAGAGAGAGAGAGAGAGCGAAAGAGAGAGTTTGGACTTTAAGTATAAGTTACTAAGAAAAGTAATTAGGCCCAATTATATGAAAGTAATCTTTTATAATCGAAGGAATCTGATACCATAAAAACTTAGTACTAAATCAAAATTACAAAATTATGATGTTACACAAAACAAAAATTCATGTACATAAATTATAACTATATAATAAGATACCTATTTCATTCAGAGAGGGAACCATTTAAACACAAGTTATTGATAAAAGTAATTAGGGTAATATTATATGAAAATGATCTTTTATAATAAGTGGAATATGGTACCATAAAAAATTAATACTAAAACATAATTACAAAATTATGAAGTTGCATACAATATAACTCATGTACCTAAATTGTGACTACACAAAAATATGGTGTGTTTAGGCACACAATATAAATGCTCAACTAAAACAAAAGTGATTTCTAGAAGTCAAGAATGGTAAGGGTAGTAAGAAAAGTTGGTAGTTTGTTAACCAATCATCCATAATCACTTTGTTAGTAGGTATGGACACTTGAAATTTTTGTGGTGATTATTTTTATCTTAGTTGCATGTGGACAAAAAAGAAATAATGTGAAGTCTAAACCATAAAAGGAAATTGAAAGTATAATTAGAATTTTAGAGATAAGAAGAAAAATGTTTGCTTAATTTTTTTCCATTTTATATTAGACATGTCAAGTGTGAAATCAGAATATACATCATTATGCTTTGTTTGAGTCAAAAGTAAAGTATTAAAACTTTTCCTATAGTTATCTTATTTCTATTATATCACGATTTATAAATAATTCTCCTAGGATCCTTTAAGGAAACCTTCACAAAAAGATACATTTTCTTTCTACTTTTAGCCCAAAGGAACAATGCTATAAGGGGTTTGGAGCCCTAAATTAGAACAATAGACTTTCAAAAGTTAATAATTTTGTCTTGCACATGAAATATTATTCAATAAGGGACTCTTCCTATAGAAATAGAGATTCTTTTTATAATTGAACACACAGAGTTAAACTCTCTAAAAACATGTAGGTTAAGGAAGATTTGATGTTCTATTATGTAGATATTATGTAGGTTATGATGATGATGATGATGATGACAATGCCATAAATGATGATGACAATGACAATGATGACAAAGATGTTAATGATGATGATGACAATTTTGATGACAATGATTATGATGACGATGACAATGATGATGATTACGATAATGACGTCGTTGACGATGACGATGATCATGTCAAATATGTTCATGATGCTGATGATGTTGATGTTGATGATGTAGAAGATGAAAAAGATGTTGACGATGATGACTATGATGTTGATGATGATCATGTCAAATATGTTGATGATGATCATGTCAAAGATGATGATGATGATGAAGATGACAAAGTTGATGAAAATTAGGATGATGATGTTGATGTTGATGTTGATGATGATGAAGATGACAAAGTTGATGAAAATTATGATGATGATGTTGATGTTGATGATGATGAAGATGACAAAGTTGATGAAAATGATGATGATGTTGATGACATTGACGAAAAGGATGGTGATGATGATGATAATGATGACAATGATGACAACAAAAACGATGATGATGATGAAGATGTTCATCACAATGTTGATGATGAAGATGTTCATCACAATGTTGATGATGAATATGATGATACTGACAATGACAAAGATGATGATGGTGAACATGACAAAGAAGATAACGATGTTGATGATGAATATAATGATAATGACGATTATGACAATGATGATGATGATTATGAAGACAATGACGACAACGATGACAATGATGATGATGATGATGATGATGATGATGATGATGATGATGACGATGATGATGACGATGATGATGACGATGATGATGACGATGACGATGACAATGACGATGATGATGATGATGACGATGATGATGGTGACAATGATGACAATGATGACGATGGTGATGACAATGGAAAAAATGATGATGATGATGTTCATCACGATGTTGATGATGATGATGATGACGATGACAAAGATGATGATGATATTGTTGACGATGAATATGATGTCAATGACAATGATGACAAGTATGATGTTCATGACAATGATGGGGAAGATGATGATGATGATAATGACGACGATGATGATGGAGATGATGATGACGATGATGTTGATGTTGATGTTAATGATGGTGAATATGAAATGATGATGGGGATGTTGATGATGACGTTGATGATGAATATGATGTTGTTGATGATGATGAAGATGAAAATGATGATGATGATCACCATGGTTATGATGAGATAAATTAAAATAATACTTGACATATGACATATAAATTGGCATAAAATGCAAAAACACATAATTAACCCATGTAAGTCAATACTTCTATCAATAAATCATATAAATGTTATAATCACATAACTCATGCATTTCAGTATCATTGATATTTTTCTTCATCCAAATCCACATCTATATCACATGATTCAAAATTGGCATTGAAAGGACCGGTGACCATATCATGAACATCATCAACGTCATTCTCAACAATACCATCGGAAATATGATCATCAAGAACATTGTCTCCCACATCTAGTTCAACTTCTTCAACTTATTTTCCTAGCACGTCAACATACTCCTCGACATCATCTTATTCTTCGATATCATATTCTTCCACTACATTATATTTTACTATCCTTCCTCTTGGATCATATCTAACAACATATGACCGACTCGCTTTACCTGGAACCTCTAAGTAAAAGACATGTTCACATTGTTTTGAAAAAACATAGGGCTCGACTCAAGTGTCCTTGTATTAACCATGGTAATTCCATTAACATGTTGAATAATAGTTCTCTTAGGATCATGTTCATTCATTCTTAATATGAATCATTTGACTGCGAATAAAATGGTTTTGAATGATTTAAAGTCACACTCAAGTATATCATCCAAATACCCTTAATATATATTTTTAGATACTTCTGGATGTTTTTCACTCCTAGAGGAAACATTAGTGACCTGGAAAAATTCAGTTATCTCACAATCAAAAGTTTTCTTCTTTGCATCCAACTTTTTGATGTGAAATGTATGCCCATTGCACCACCTAGCCTTGTGGTGTTTCAACTACAATATAGAAGACACTTAAAAAATGCATTATCAATTAATAAACATATATATACATAGAAAGTATCCAAAGAAAAAAACACCATACACATTAATATAATAAAAAATAACTAAATAATAAGGGTGAATATGCTTGCATGTTTATATTTTAAACCATATGGAAAATCAATTTCCCTCTGCGTAAGATTGGTAGCTTCATTACAGTGATCTCCTTTAACCAATGTAGCCACCCCTTCCCATGATAACATGGCATAACATTGTATACATATTTCAATCCATATCTTCATCTAATCAATATTTTTTTCGATGTATAAATTTAGTGCATCCCACTCTCGACCAATTGTATGAAAAAAATTAAGATTTTCCATAATGTTTATGTTACATTCTTCTTGACATGCACCGTGTCAAAAAAATAAGTTATTTATAGGTTGTCATAGTAGGGAAACCTACTGAATTGTAGGGGATAAATTTTCATTCCTCATAGAATCCCATTAATGAATTGATGACCTTCATGAAGCATAAAAGAAATTACAACAATAACTATCAAATACAATAAACAAAATTCAATACAAATATAAATTAAAAACATTACATATATGATACATAGACTATTCGTGTACGTTAACGAATTCTATTATATTCCAACTTCCATAGGTGAGGTGTCATTCTTCTTGGTTTTAATCTAGACTCTTATTTCCCATTTAAAATATGTTTTTCAGTAGCTTGATACTTATGGTTATTATCGAGTAAGTTCCTATACTCATTAAACACATCCTTTCCTAAACTTCTTGAATGACGAGATTTCATCCTAGGACAACAAACTGGACATCCAAATTTACCCTTTGTTTGAATTCCTGCAAGAGATGGATTAAGGTCAATTTAATACACACACACACACACACATGAAGGGATTATTTAGAAAACATGCATGAAATATTCATAAAATTATATACTATTAAACTACATTAGAACGTACATATCGCAAAAAATGCGTTATCCCTAGGGCATCGTGAATTGTCCATAGAAGTATTACACTGAATCGAAACTTCTTTTGTCCCATCTGTCTAGAGACACCATACATAATGATCCCATCCCATAACTTTAATAGCTCGTCGATAAGAGACTCGATATATATATTCATATCTTTAAATTGGTACTTACCTAATTAATTGAATTTACACATAATTAATACCATATGTATATATAAGTAAATAAATAGATGTAATACATTATGCAGCAAACAAGACAAATGAAATGTTATGTTCAAAAAATTATTGTAAACAAATACATGGAAGAATCATTGCAAACATTGTGTGCTCCCACTTTATTAACATCCAAGGTGGAATGTAAATGTTAATAATAAAAAAATTTCCACACTAAATAATAGACTTGAGCTCTCCAAATGGATTGACATCATCAGCTACCCATTAAAGCGTAACATTGAGAGGTTCTTCTTTAAAAACTGTCCATTTTTCCTCAATGTTCCTAAATGAATAACCATCTGTAGGCGTTCGAAGAACACCATCTCCACTTCTGTTATATTCATGGTAATCCATCAATTGTGTTATGCTTCGGCCCCTAGATAGTTTCTACAATCGTGGAATTATGGCAATATGACAAGAACCTTGCAAGACACATTTTTTCTTATTGATCGGTTCGATATCTACTGATATGGCATTGTGGGCATTACGTTTCCAATGCATATTGTCCATAATTATAATATGATAATTAGGACATGCATCAATATTTGATACTTGATTCCAACATGTTTCATAATGGAAGATAAATCTAGTTATGTGCGAGGTAAAATATTTGATGGTGGTAGTTCAAAATTCACCTAACAATCTATATGAACATAAAATAAATATTAGTTAATGTAAAGAGTATTAATCATAAATATTGCATCCTTATTTTACATATTAAATAACACTAAAAATAGAGGAAAAAAGTCAAAATTGATGTATATGTTATTAACCATGTAAGACCTTAGGATCTATGTGATAAAAATGTTTGATAAACCATTCAAAACCTTTAAGTTCATAGAAAATAATGTAACTAAGAGAAGATTTGTTCTTGAGCCTCCATAGAGGGGTTATTGTTCCTTCTGAAGTAGAGGTACATCCTGAATATCATCAAATTTGTCTTGATCCATTCAAGTGAACATGTCTTGGATCAATGTATTTATCCCATCATCTTCAACTATGTTATTGTTGTCATATTATTCCAAGGGATCATTAACTTGATCTTCCATATTCACTCCATGATCCTCAGCTTGTACAACATTATTTCTACTGCTACTTGACACATTCTCTGGAGACAAACACTTAGGGGGCCTTGTATTTATAAGTACAAACATTCAAGTAAAATTAGTATGTATAATAAATATTAAAACTATATAAAATTTTACACATACGATCAATATAAAGAAATATAATGAATATATAACTTAACAAAGGATGATATTCATACCCTCCTTCAACATCCCCACGTTTCCTATAACGGTTTTAAGATTTTTTTATAAAAATTCTTCTATGAGAGAATCCCTTGCATCGAATGCAAGGGAAATAACATTTCTTATCATCCCTTTCCCTCATTGTCACCCATGAGATATCACGCCTCCTTTGATTCTCTTATGGACTAATGTTATCTAACATTCACCCCTACCAAAATAGAGTGATGTTGATATTAAAAAATTGAGTGGTATAGATCAACTATTTGTTACAAAATTGACTGACAAAATAATTATATTTTAGCATACTCAATTATATCCGAACACGTTTCAATTTATGCCTGGTCCATATGCATTCCTAAAAGAAAATATTAAAAGAAATATAGTTTGTTAAATGCATATGTAGTCATCAAATATAATTGGGTATACATGTGTAATATATAACATATTTCCTAAACAACAATTTGTGTCCAGGAATAAAAGAGGATAGTGATGGGTTAGGGACCCAATCTAGGTATTTAAAAGGAGACAAATACATGATATAAATTACTGACCTTTAAAGTAAAAAATCTGAGCTATGTAAATCAATAATTGGATGTCAAACAAGTACATAGGAAAAATATTACTTCATGCATCGAACAATGACTAGAAAAAACTATTACAAATGTTGCACCTACAACAAAATTTTCAAAACCTCTCTCGGAAATTTTATATAGTAAATCACCACCGTTGGAGTTCCAACGATCATTGACTTGGTTAAATTTGATCATGATAGAAATCAATGCCTATTAAAATATTTCAAATGGGTGTTTGTCCCTTTCAAATGGATAAAATAAATCATTAGTATTATGATGACCTTTCGTCACAATAACGACAATGTAAGAACAATGTCTCACTTACAACGAACACCAGGGCACAAAAAAAAAATTCACAATTTTCATAATTATTCATGATTTTCTGATGGTTTAATCGAATTTATCCGTGTTGTCATAGTATTTTGTCAAATTTTGACCCATATGCAGTAGTGATTTAGGAACAAATTTCAGATATCTTGAAGGCATGTTCTAGATAATGGATGGAAGCATGATGGATTTATATCTATATAAAATGCAAGGGTAAGTATGGCTATGTAGCTACTTAGAGAGTTAATTAGGTTGATTGATCACTAGAGGAATGGGTACATGGGTTGCTTGCTAAAATGGATTTCTGAGAGGAGATGATGAAAAATACTTGTCATTATATTCATAAGACAATAATAAAGAGGGCTTATATAACTTAATAGTGTAAAGATTGATATTTTCTTCTGCGAAAAGGTAGGTAAGGTTTTCAGCCTATGATCTTCCCAATGTAGAAAACTCTTTTTCAAATACACAAGGAGGAGCAATAAAACTGAAATTTCTTGAAAGAAACTCTTCGTCATGTACATGATCATTTCTTGCAATAAATCATTCTTCTTTTAAATAGGATTGTATTACTAATGAAGTCCTGAAAAAATGGAGGCACCAAGTGAAACTTTCTTGTAAAGATATTCTTGAAAAATATTTAGCAACCTATCATTCGTCTGATGTCCAGTAGCAGGACTCTAAGCATTTCCATTTTCATTTTCTATGGAAATAAAACCATTCGACCTCCATTTCCTCGCAATGATGCCAAAAAGATGTTTTTTATTTAGATGTTCCTTGTTGCTTAGGAACTTTGCCAAGGAATCTTATTCCTACTTTAAGCCTCAAGGTGGATCTTGAGCTAGAGGGATGGGTAACCCTCAATAATATTGAAGAGCTAGCTTCCTTATGTCACAACAACAACAACATAAAACTTCAAGCAAATAGAGATCCAAATTTGACTGATAAGAACATGTTAAATGATTGAATGAAAATTTTAGTAGACTTAATTAAATTCATGAGATAAAATATCATACCAAAAGCCTTTCCATTGGGCATTGGATTCTCTATTTGTAGAGAAAAATAATACTAATATAGGCACCGAGACATCCATAACTATAGGGAACTAGGCCCAGGAATGCATAAATATAAAGTAAATCTTAAGCTTGTTACGGATAGTTTAGTAGATTAATTTAATATATCTCTAAAAATATGGATTTCTGCTCAAATGATAGTACTAAAAGTTATCCTAATTAATTTATTATAGAATAAGAAATCATAAGCTTAAAGCACAATAATGAGTGAATTTTCATATTTCCAGCACCTCAACCAGTGTATCAGATGTTTTGACCTTCAATATGATAGGAAAAAAATATCAATGATGTTAACAATAAACATGGTTAGGTATTTGATGCATGAATAGATCTAGATTTCCTGGTGAAGAAAACATGTACTGAACCAACAAGAATTTAGCAAAAAAACACAATATTGGTCTTAGATGAGATATTGAGATTCTTTACAATCACTAATGGATAATGGATTCACTAATAGTATATCACATAAAACATGTAAGATTAACAAGTCACCATATAAAATTGTGAACATAGTGTAGCTTACAACAAATTGCAACTTCAAGATTTTATTTATAAAATTCAAAACTTTAGACAAAATGAATCTGAGAAGTCATGGAATTAATAGAAGAACACTTAACACAGAGGGTCACAATTTGATACACTAAGAGGGTGATTCTAAAAGATCTCTAATTTACAACTTGTGCTTGCTTTAAAGTCTTCTGAGAACCTCTTCCTTGATCTTCACTCTTGAGGGAAAGAAAACCTTTGAATCTAAAAAATGTCAACCTCTATAAATGAGAAACTTATCCTCTTTATAGCATGCTGGGAGAAAAATGAATGGTGTGCTAGATACCCTATGTTTCCAAGAGAGAGTTGTCTCTTCATGATAACCAAATCAAAGGTGATTTTCTATCTTTGTTCTCCATAAATTCTTGATTTTCCTTATTTCTCTGGACACATATAAAATTACAAAATATTTCCTCTCAGATGATTCCTTTGCTATGCATCATTAATCCTTCAAGTAGTTTTTTTGTGCACTTCACTTTGGGGAAAGGAAATTGGTTACCTTTAATTAGTTCTTTTATTTCAAAAAATATCGGGCCTCCTCAATACCCTTCTCCATTAATGGCACAGATCCAATGGCCAATGGAATAGGTAGGTTCCCTTCTCCTTTAATTTTAATGAGAAACCTCTTCTTTTGTTCGGATATCCACATCATCTTTTTCAGGATCTTGCATGCAATTATGATTTGCATGCAAATTCTAGGGTTTGCATGCACTTTGCATGCATCCCAGTCACCAGGTTGATGCCTCCAGCACCTTAGCCACCTTATTCTAGCACCCAGGAGCTTCTTACATCAGAGTTTCAGCCCTCCCAGTTTGGAAGACATCCACTTATCACCTACTGCCAGAGAAGGGCGCACTTCTTCACCTACCACTCTAGTTCCACTTCAGTTAGCTCGGATTCTCCCTGATTTGAGGCTAATTTCACTCCCGACTGACTGTTTCACTCTGTTGGACCTCCAGATTGACTAGATGACTTGTTCTGACTTCATTTAGCCTCCCATGCACCCTCCACTGAGCCCACTTCCCTATATCAGTGCTACACACTTCAGTTACACATATTACACTCAGTTAGAATCAGATTGACACCTGGATGACTGGTTCTTGTGCATTGATGACCACCACTAATTGATGATGAGGACTCCTAGATGGAGTCAAGCTACTCCATTAAGTGATTCGAATGACCTCCTTAGGAAAATCGAATTGCTCAATCATTGTGACTTTATTGTATTGTAATTGTTCACCCTCATTGGGATATTGAGCACTGATGCATGCTTTGCATAGTTTTACACCATTTTTCTGAGTTTCATCTATTGTGATTGATTTACTTGTTCATTAGATCTGCTGTGACTAATTTTACATGGTATTAGAGCCATTGCAGGGACAAGATCTCTTTTCTATATATGTTTCTACAAGAGTATTTGCGTGAATTTTGCTCAACAATTAAAAAAAGTTTTGGCATGAAAGATCTCAAGGGAATTTGCTCCTGTGCATGCAAAGCTTGAAAATACTTCCAATACCACTCCAGAAGCTTGAGTTTCCACATAAATCCTGGATCTGATACATTGGACCCACTCAACATTGCTTGATCTCCAATCCCAGGTGTGATGCAACTCTAAAAGGGTGGATTGTTCTACCTCATTGTTCTTGGTTTTATTGTGATTTGTAGGTTATTGTCTCCATCAATTGCATTCGCTACCTTGCCCTTGCAAGCATTTCTACATCAGTGTGCACTCGCTCCTAGCAATGGAATACTCTTCTTCAAAGCCTATCCTCACCCTAATCAATTATTTTGATTGAAAAGATGATATGGATATCATATTACGTTCAAAAGGTTACTACCGAGTCACTCTTGGTCTTGAATTGGAGCCAAACACCTTGTCAGATAGAACCAAACACTACAACAAGATTGATAAAGCTTATGGTCTTCTTTGTCTCTCCATCTCCAAAGATCTTCACTTCCATCTCAGTGGATTGAAGACTCCAAAAGCTATATGGGAGCAACTTGAAACACTATTTGGCAAGCAGGAAGAGCTTAGGGATTTTCAATTAGAGAATGAATTGATTGCCCTTAGTCCTGAGAATTTCGAGACCATTAATGAATTCTTCACAAAATTCAAGAACTTGCACATGCAGTTGAAGAACAATGGAGTTATCAAAGAGGATAAGCAATTGATCCTCTCCATTATCAGCAAGCTTGGTAAATATTATTCAGTATTGTCTCTACTTTCAATTCCGGTCGGCCAACTACCCCGAATTGGAAGATGCCTACCTTGAATGCCTTCATTGAGTCCGTCACAAAAGAGCATGATAAGTTGATTCAAATGGGGTCCATAAGCTCCAAATATTCATCCCTATATGTTAAAGGACCCAAGATATCGAATGGTAAAGGAAAGCAAAAGAAGGAGAAGCCCAATTCGAACCTTGCAAGCAAAGAGAGAAAGGAAAACAAACGGATGCACCATCCAGTTTGAAGTTCAAGAAAAAGGGCAAAGAAGGTAACCAAAAATATAAATGTACTAAATGCAACCATGGCTTTCATCCTGAAAGTTCATGTATGAAGAAGACTATAGAGCAAATGGCCCTCCTTTTGGAAAAGAACAACATAACTCTTCCTAACGGTGCAAGGAAGAAGGATAGGAATGATGATCATGAAAGAGGACAAGCACTCATGGCAACTGTTTCGAAGCCCACTACTCTCTTGATAGATTCGGATGCATCGAATCATATGGCTACAAATATTGATTCTTTTTCTTCATTCGATCCAAACAGCTCCATCCCCATCCATTTGGGAGATGACTCAAAAATTTCTTCAAAGGGAAAAGGTACGATTCATGTAGATCATGGAAGCTTTCAGAATGTTCTCTATGTGCCTTGCTTGGCTTCAAATCTTCTTTTTGTGTATCAAATGACACACACTGGTGAACCAAAGCAAGTTACATTCAGCCCTAATATAGTTAAAATTTCTGATATCAAAAGTGGAAGACTTGTTGCAGTCAAAAAGGTGAACCACACTGCAAAATGCTATGAGTTTTCACACTTTATTCCACTTGCAAATCCCACTGCTATTCGCACACATGGTAATGAGGTTAGTAGGCTTGGGCATGAAATATTTGGACATATTAATTATAAGTATTTGCTGCTGTTATCAAACAATTCCATGGTAGATGGTCTTCCACAAATCCGTTCCTCGAAAGGAATATGCACTAGTTGCATTATTGGGAAGCACCCCGAGCACAGATTCGACCGCAGCAAAGCTAGCAGAGCTTCTATAGTTTTGGGGTTGATACACTCTAATATCAGTGGTCCGCTGCCCCATACGTCACTAAATGGCTCAAGGTATGTTTTGACATTTATTGATGATTTTTCCCGCTTTACATGGGTATTCTTTCTCAAAAACAAGTCAAAAGTGCTTGGAAAATTCAAGGATTTTAAGGCTTCTATTGAGACTGCCACTGAGAGCAAGATCAAAGCTCTTAGATCTGATAATGGTGGATAATACATCAAGGCCGAGTTGCTTCAACTTTGTGCCCAAAGCGGAATTCAGATCCAACATACAGTTCCCTACACTCCCCAGCAGAACGGTGTAGCGAAAAGGAAAAATCAGTCACTGAAAGAGATGGCTACATGCATGATTGAATCAAAAGGTTTGGCTGAAAATATTTGGGATGAAGAAATCAATGTTGCTGCATACATACAGAACCGTGTTCCACATTCATCTGTGAAAGGTATGACTCCTTTCGAAGCATTCTTTGGTCACAAACCGGATGTGTCAAATTTGAGAGTTTTTGGCTCTACTGCATGGGCTAGAATTCCTTCCAAGAAGAGATGAGCTTTGGATCCACAAAGTATTGAGTGCATACTGATAGGATATGGGGAAGAATCAAAATCATATAAACTCATGGATATCAGATCTAAAAAGATATTCATAGAGCGCAATGTGCAATTCGAAGAACCACTTCAAGAATTGCAACTAGTCGAGGAAGAAACTGCCATTTCACCGCCTTCACCAGAAGAAGATCCGTGCAGCGATAATGAAGGTATGAGTTCTGATATTTCTGATATTTTAGCAGCACATGATGATCATGACATATTAGGATCAGAATCCGACCATTATGATCCTTCTCAGTTACCAAAGTGGGCCCAAAACACTCTTTAATCTGCTGGTTCGAACCTTGGAAATCCTGCTGATCTGAGACGAACAAGAGCAAACTTTCAAAGAGCAGGTATGGCTCTTTCAATTTCTGATCCATTAGTTCCTGAAATTTTTTATTTGATGACTGGTTCAGATCCCACATCATACTATTCTTCCCACCGACATCTAAGATGGCAAAGTGCCATGGATGAAGAGTACAGTTCTCTTCAAAAGAACAATACATGGGAGCTAGTTTCTCTTCCACCTGGAAGAAAATTAGTGAAGTGTAAATGGGTCTGCCACACGAAAGTTGCTGCTGATAGCTCTATCAGCAAATACAAAGCAATTTTGGTGGAAAAAGGTTTCTCCCAAGTCCAAGGAGTGGACTACACTGAGACCTTTGCACCGGTTGCAAAGATGGATTCCATCCGCCTTGTTTTGGCTATTTCCGCATCCAAGCACTGGGAAGTGCACCACATGGATGTGAAGAGTGCATTTCTACATGGAGACCTTGCTGAAGAGGTATATATGCAGCAACCAGAGGGCTACACATCAGATCCATCATTATTTTGCAGATTGAAAAAATCTTTGTATGGGTTAAAACAGGCCCCAAGAGCTTGGTACGCAAAGATGGACTCTTTCCTCCTTTCTTAGAATTTCCAAAGATGCAAATCTGATCCAAATGTGTATCTTCAGCGAGTTAAAGGTAATTTTTTGGTTATTGTACTTTATGTTGATGATCTTCTCATTACTGGTAGCACTCTTACTTCAATAAACAAGCTAAAAACTGCCTTAAATCTAGCTTTTGACATGAGCGATTTGGGCTTGGTGAGTCACTTTTTGGGCTTGGAGATAGCTCAAAATTTTGATGGGATCACTATATCTCAGCAAAAATATGCTTCCGACCTGTTATTGAAGTTTAATATGGTTGAACGTAAGGCAACCCCATTCCCATTCCTCTCAGGAATCAGTCTTGAGGAGGGAGATTCTACACCGCTTGCAGATTGCAGTATGTATCGATAGTTGATTGGTTCACTACTTTATTTGACACACTCAAGGCCTAATATTTCATATGCTGTGAGTGTTGTGTCAAGGTATATGCAACAACCCCATGAGCTTCATTGGCGAGCAGCCAAGCGGATCTTGTAGTATGTGCAAGGTGCGAAACATTTTGGCATACATTATGCTGCAGATTCTGAGCTTGATTTCATTGGTTTTACTGATTCAGATTGGGCAGGTGATAGCATTGATCGGAAGTCCACTTCCAGTTATGTTTTCATGATTGGTCATGGTGCTATTTCCTGGTCCAGCAAAAAGCAGGCATCCATTGCACTTTCTTCAGCAGAGACAGAGTATCGAGGGGCAGTCAATGCCTGCATTCAGGCAGTTTGGTTGCAGGGTATTCTTTCCAAGTTTGGTTTTGGTGGCACTACTTTGACTATCCTATTTTGTGACAATCAAAGTGCTATCAAGATATCCACATATCCAGTTCAGTGGTAAAGGACCAAACACATTGAGATTCATATGCATTACATTCGACAGTTGGTGCATGATCGCACCATCATTCTGCAATATTGCCCTACTAATGAGCAAATTGCAGACATCTTCACCAAGAGCTTCACTGAGAAGAAGTTCTCTTACCTTCGTTCACTGTTGGGGGTGAGTTCCATCATGGTGGAGATAGATTGATCCATTATTATGCTTTAGCTTGAGGGGGGTCTTTCTTCCCACTGGGTTTTCCCTCTTTCCTCACTTAGTTTATTTTCAGCATTTTTTGGATTATTGTATTGGGGTGACCTTTCGTCTTAGTTACCACGACCCCACATTATTTTTTTTGCACATCATAGTCTATCTTGAGGGGGGGTGTTCGGATATCCACATCATCTTTTTCAGGATCTTGCATGCAATTAGGGTTTGCATGCAAATTCTAGGGTTTGCATGCACTTTGCACGCATCCCAGTCACCAAGTTGATGCCTCTAGCACCTTAGCCACCTTATTCTAGCACCCGGGAGCTTCTTACATCAGAGTTTCAGCCCTCCTAGTCTGGAAGGCGCCCACTTCTCACCTACTACCAAAGAAGGGTGCACTTCTTCACCTACCACTGTAGTTCCACTTTAGTTACACTCAGTTAGCTCCGATTCTCCCTGATTTGAGGCTAGTTTCACTCTCGACTGACTGTTTCACTCCGTTGGACCTCCAGATTGACTAGATGACTTGTTCTGACTTCAGTTAGCCTCCCATGCGCCCTCCACTGAGCCCACTTCCCTATATCAGTGCTACACACTTCAGTTACACATATTACACTCAGTTAGACTTAGATTGACACCTAGATGACTGGTTCTTGTGCATTGATGACCACCATTGATTGATGATGAGGACTCCTAGTTGGAGTCAAGCTACTCCATTCAGTGATTCGAATGACCTCCTTAGGCAATTTGAATTGCTCAGTCATTGTGACTATATTGTATTGTAATTATTCACCCTCATTGGGATATTGAGTGTTGATGCATGCTTTGCACAGTTTTACACCATTTTTTTGAGTTTCATCTATTGTGATTGATTTACTTGTTCATTAGATCTGCTATGACTAATTTTACATCTTCCACCAATTGGAAAATTGGCTCACTGGCATAGGATCAATTCCAACCTTCTTTTCCGCAGTATTGGCTTTTGGTTTTGCATTAGACTTGGCAGGTGCATGGAAGTATAATTAACTTGGTAAAAATAGAGATTGGGTTCGATTAAAGCCCAATAATTTTGGGGAACATGGCAGTAGTGTCCTTTTGTATGAGATTGAGAGACACATGTCTACTCGTCATTGGTTACTAGAAGTTTGACTCAAATTAGCCTACCCTACACATGTTGCATCGTTGGCAGGTGAGTTGTCATCGATATTCCAATCCTAAGGTGAGCTAGTGAATCTTGATGAATTTTGAATATCCTTTGAATCTCCCTATATGTCGGGGATTTTCAATCTTAGATCAAGAGTAGATCTGAGCCATTGATGGGAGTCTTACACATGTGGAAAGTCGCTAGATTCTACCTTGCAGAAATTGTTGAGATCAAACTACACACCCTCCAAGGACTCATCGTCACCATTCATGGGGAACCCCTCTTTGATACCACCCAATCATGTTTTCATGCATGAATGGCTCAATTAAACACCAGAAGTTGCATAGATGAATCCCATCCATTCATAGGGGGTCCTCGTTGCTCACATTTGATACTATTGTTTTGCGTGAATCACCAATATTAACTCGTGGAGAGTTTCATGATGCATCCAAGCCATTCGCGAGGAACCTTTCACTGCTACCTCTTAAGCATGAAAAACATAACTTTTCCATGACAATAATTTTTTGGATTTTCCCCAAAAATCCTTTGTTATAACAGTTTCCAATAGAACTATTTATACTCAGTGTACATTGATTTAGAATGAGGCCAAATACACCCTTCTATGTACATACACATTTAACATAACATGTTATTTCATAGATTGGTTTTCCACTTTTGGGCATGTGTGAGAGTTCGGGAAGAAAGTGGAGATATTTTTTATATAAACTTAAAGAAACTAATGTGGAACAAAAGGATGCACCCGCCAAGAAGAGTGCAACACCCATTATCATGTCCCCTCCCGTGGGTCCAACTCAAGGAGGGGAACATGACTAAAATTATGGGATTTTACAAAAAACTCAACCCCAATCATCATGAACAATTCATAGCAAGTAAAACATATGTGTGCAGATGTATAATTCAATTTAACACAATGGAAATAAAATCTATATCCACACACATTTCACATGCATTCATCAACATAATCAGAACATTCAATAATTAAAAAAATTGCATAATTTAATACACATAGAGAATAATTATCTTGGTTGTGAAATTGTCTGGAGCAACTAGCTATGCTATTGCAACATTCCACCCATCCATAGGCCAGTTGTGTTCATCAATCTCTCAACACAACTACCACCCTCGAGTTAGGCATGATTTTCACAAGGAATGGAACCAACAAACCTATGCACAACAAAATGAACACCACATTTAAGTCAAGCCAGTCCATAATTGGGTATATCAAGCCAAATATGAACCCTCTTCATTTCTAAATGCGAAAACTCAAGCTTAAGCCAAAACCATGGGTACCCATAACTCAAACCACATCATTCTCTCCCACACACAGTAGACACATATGTTGGGAATAGGAAAACATTTCTAACTATGGCATTCACAAACAAGATGTACACAGGTTTTCCCCAAATCGTGGCCAGTCAAAAATGGATTTTAAGAGGGGAAAATCACCACATGGAGAAAACAAATTTTCTATGGGTTTCCCCAAATCATGGCACCACAAAAATGAATTGTGGGATGTGAAAATAACCATAGGGAAGAAAAATTATTTCTCTCCCAGGGATATGAGCATTCCAATGGCTAAACACAGCCTCTATGGACCCCCAAATCGGATTCCTCTTCTTCCCCACTGTTCTATATCACAAAAACGCCCTTCTCCTAGCTCAGAATGAAGGAAACCCGGGAAAAACGTGGAGGAAAAATGCCCCACCAGCCAGAACTGCGTGAGAGAGCCAAACTAGTTGATGAATAATGGCTTGGGGAGCAAATTCGTGGCTCTTTTCTTTCCCAAGAATCCAAAAACGAATTTCCCAAAATGGTGGCTCGCCTATACACAAAAATGGGACAGCCATACCTCTTCATTTCCTCAAATAATAATTACTTCAACCGATCCTTGTGAGAAATAAATGATTGGGTACAAAATTCAACATGGGTAGCTAATGGTTCACGGGTATTCAAGGATTTCTATTGTGCCTGGATAACACACAACCATATGCATCAATTTTAATGCTAAATCAATGGTGGGGCCTTGGCCTTGAGCTCCTCACCATGATTTTATAACAATAAATTACATCATTTACATGTTAAATGAATTGGGGTCAAAATTAGGATATTACACCCATCCTTTGATGACTCAACCCCAATATTCCAACATTAATTAGTAGTTAGTTTCATATTTCATATTTCAGACCCTTAATCTACATTACATTATTTACTATTTCATTTAAATTTCTAACTATGTGCATCTTAATTTATTATTTTCTTTTTGATAGTCAGTTTTCAATGGATCTAGCTAAATTTATAAAAAAAAAATTCCCAAATGAATAAAAGAAATATTAATTTGTAAATGAATATATATTTAAGTCGATAGGCGTTTAGATTCTAAATGAGATTTTGGACTTCCTTGAGTGGATCAACAAGAATAACCCGAGTATAACAAGTGTACAACTGAGATTCATTTCATGGTCGTTGTATCTTGTTATGCTTAAATGCATCTTGATTAAGATTTAAATAAGCTTCAGTTAAGGGGTGGTAAAAAAGGGGGTATGTTTATTACATAGTATTTGTTTAATGTTTATATTAATTAGTTTAATCTTTATGTTAGCTTAATGTTTATATCAATTAGTTTAATGTTTAGCCTTTGTTTAATAGCCATATATCTCCACAAAACTAAGTGGTTGGATGGGCCTATCAACATTCACTAGCCACTTTATTTGTGGTTGTGCTAGTTTTTTAAACGAGTTTTCATTACTAGTTCGGATCTATTCCATAGCACCAAAATCTTATTTTCGTATCTCTTCCCCACTAGTGTTGTTCCCCCTTTTGAATTGTTGCCACCAAAATCTTAATGTGGTTCAACTATTTGAATCATTATAGCCTCTCACTTTTAAGCAATACTCTAAACATCTTAGGATTTGGACTTTTCTTGGTTATATTTTTCCAACTATATTTAGTTGAAATGTGATCAACATTTTAGAAAAATGGTTGGAATTGCAAATATAAGTTGTTGAGATTGCACAATCTAAGTGCAATAGGGGTATTTGAGGGTAATGAATCCATTTATGCATCCAAGAAATGCAATACAAAAATGAATAATTTGAATTTGACCAAATATTGTATAGCGTAATTCCAATAATGATAAAATGAAAAAGCTCAAATCATATAATATTTAGACTACCTTTTTAATACTCAAAGATCTCCTCATAAAGGAAATCACGCACAATCTCTCTAAGCAAAAGTGTCCCTTTTAAACCCACCTAAATTAATGAAAATTAAAAGAAAATGGCCTAGCTACCCATTAAACTAACATACAAATCAACATTGTAATTAAACTAACATAAAAATTAACATTGTATGAAGGGGAAATGATTGGAGTGTGATATTGATCATCTTAAAATGGATAAAAAATTAACATTGTAATTAAACTAACATAAAATTAACATTGCAAATAAGGGAAATTATAAGAGTGTGATATGGATCATCTTAAAATGGGCCAAAATTTAAGAGAAAAGTTCCTAAAAATGAGGTGGAACAATCATCTTAAAATGGACCAAAATTTAAGAAAAAAGTTCGTGAAAATGAGGTGGAACTATGACTTTATTGTATCTATTTAGAAATAACAATATGAATACCCCATTATCGTGTTAAAATATGAAATATAGTAAGTCCTTATACATTTATTAGTTAGTGGAATTAGTGACCAAGACAAGATTCAAAACCCTAACGTTATGTATTCCTATATACTTTCCATTCTCCATTCTAATAGAGGGAAGAGCATCTAGGCTGTCCATAAGGTTTGGTGTGTATTATGATTTTGCCTTTGCTCTTAATTTTTACATATCCCACATTGAAAGAATCGAGCTTGAGTTTTGAGGAAGGAGATGAGGGGCATTTCTTTTTTTTTGGGATGTCATAACTGTGGGGATGAGGGGCAGTTCGCGGGCCGACGTCACTAGGCAGCCCATGCGGTTGGAAGTATCACCCAATATCGATGATATATATGTGAGAGAGACAACTCGTGTGGCCTATGTGAATGAACTAAATCCAAGAACTAGTATTAGGGTTTACTTGGTTGTGGTTGGTGAACAGCAATACAAAAACGCGCATTCGGTGAGTCGTTTTGCGAAAGGGATTATGGAAAGACGAGCTCGCTACAATGATTTTGTAAGAAGGCTAAACCTTAACTTTCCTGTTAATGCCGGAGAAGATCGGCCAGACGAAATAAATATTGTAGGTGGTGATGTAGAATCACAAGCAATTAGTACAGTGAATGATGGAGGGCAGCAGGTGCAATCTGGGGCACCAGCATTTGGACTTACTGCAGGCATTGAAGCACAGATGCCGGTGCCCCAGCAGGTGCAAAATAGGACAGCAGGAGGAGTTGGAATTGGTGCTGTCAATGATGGCGGTAGGGCAGTGCAAGGTGGGGCGCTGGGTTCTGTAAATGGTGTAAAAAATCCACGGATACCGATGCCAGTTGAACTTGCCCCATTTATTGGATCTTTGCGCCAGGCGGCGATTGATCCTTGGCGTGCCGTGCGAGCTGCGGTAATAGCAAAACCACCACATGGGTGGCGTGCCGTGCGAGCTGGCTTTCGAGAATTCGAATTTGTCCCTGGAGATGAAATAGAAAGTGATGATGAAATGGAAGAACGTGATGAAATAAATAGTGAAGAAGAAAATGGAATTATAAGTGAAGAAGATGATGAAATAAGTGAAGAAGATGATGGAATAAGTGAAGAAGAAGAAGATGAAATAAGTGAAGCAGAAGGAGATGAAGTACAGGCAGTTTTTTACGGTAGAAGAATGAGTAGTAATGAAAGAAGGAGAGAAGAAAATGAAGCAGCAACGAATGATGAAACGGAAGAAGATTATGAAATAAGTGAAGAAGAAGCAGCGGATGCCGGCCGACAGATACTGGCGAATGTCCCCCGATTGATACTGAAGAGCGTGTGTGAATCCATTGAATTACATGAAGTGGCCTGCATGGATCAAGAAGAAGAGAAATCAGAATGTTCTATTTGCATTGAACCGTTTAATCAAGCTATTGGCGATGGCAATGGGAATCGAACTCTGCATCGTCTACCATGCTCCCATCGATTCCATTCCCACTGCATTTTAGAATGGTTGCGCAGAAAGCTTTTCTGTCCCATTTGTCGAACTCGACTTCGCCTGCCTATATATTTTTTCTGAGTCAAAATATTGTTTTATTCTGTACCAAACATAAATCATTGAATTTTTGTTTATTCTCTATCTACTGAAATTACAGAAAAAACTGTTGCTGCAAGAATTCTGAATAATTAGTTATATGATTCATGAGTTATATGATTATAGTTACATATTTATTATCTGTGAGGATGTATATTATCTGTGAGGATGTAGTGATGTTGTCATATAATTATATTGATAGGTATTTATATTTTAAAATTTGAGATAGAGTATTATTTATGTTTTTTCTAGATTGAACAAGAATGAGACAAGTGTATTGTCTATATAATTTTATGGTCATAAATCAAAATTCAAAATAAACAATTATAAAAAGAAATATAAAAATAACTCATAATTGATGCATGGATAGATCTTAGCTCATGCATAACATACAATCCATTTAAGATTACAACTAAACATGAATAACACTTAAAAAACAACTTATTTATTTATGATACTTAACTTGTAAATATTAACCAACCACAAATTAATTGATTATACTATTTAACTATATTATTTACACATATTTTCCTTATATATATTACATATTCTTTTTTATTTAACTTTTAAAATATCCTATAAGATTTATGGAACTATCTAACCTAATATCACAATAATTCATACCGTTTCACTAGTTTACACATATTTGATATCAAGCTTAATATGCATATATTTATTTTATTTTCAATTTAATTAAAATCGATGAAAATCATATAATAACTTGTTGTATAACTAATACAGCTACTTAGGGCAGTTGTAATCATGTGTATGTCTCAGTTATTATCATCGCGTTTTCTTTGAGTGCTCAACTCATAACCTTATCTAATTAAAAAAAAACCAGTAATAAAATAACTAAATCATAGATAACGAGTAACCCTAAACTTTAAAATATAAAGACCATTAAATATATTAAATACTATATATTATCAAATAAATAAGATAATTCAAATTGCAAATAGTTTTTATTAACATTTACTTGAATACTATGTAAAAAAAATACTATTTACGAGTAAAACAACATTTTAAGTTTACAATCCTGTAAGAATTATGTCACACAGTTTTTATTAACATTTACTTGATTCTATGTGAAACAAATACCATTTACAAGTAAAACAACATTTTAAGTTTACAGTCCTGTAAGAATTATGTCACACAGCTCTTCAATTTTGTTGAAAATACTGAAAAATGCAAATGATGAAAGCATGTAGTAGTTTTTGTTTATACTGGAAAGCATTGAAGTGTAAAGCCTGTAAAGCTGCTCTTTATTTTTTGCTGAAAAGTATTGAATGAATTTTTTTTTAATACTACAACTGCATTTTAAGAATCTAACCCTTATTTCATAGGAATGAAAGGGTTATGCCTTTTTTCTATTCAAAAAAAATCATGTCATACATTACTATTTCCAACAATATTTGTAGCATGATTTATCTAAATTATGTTGTATGATTTATTAAAATTTCTCACTATGAGTATGATCCTTGATTAATCTGTTTGTTAGTTATTATATCTATTGTAGTACATAGCTTTAAAAATTATTTATTTGTCTAGCCTTGCATCATTTTGGGTTGATTTTAATGAATTTATTTATTTTATAAATCAAATCATGAATATTGTTAGTTTTAGAATTATAATATCTATAGTTAATATGAAAATGGTGTGTGCTCAATTCTTTTAGGAGAAGGATATGAATAGATTTTTTATTAAACCAGCAAGTACCAAGAGGGATTCAATTTCTTCAGGTGTATTTCTTTGTGTAAATTTAAACTCAAGAAATTTGATCTCTCTTGATTTATAGATCCGCATTTAAGGCTTAAGTTTTTATTTTATAAACGAACATCTATTTTTTAATTACTTTTCATAATATTTTATTTTTTTTTCAACCGAAAAAAAATAAACGAACATCTATTTTTTTTTTTTTTCATAATATTTTATTTTATGAACCAACATAGATTTTTTAAAAATACACGCACGTTACAACATGTTCCCCATAGTGATGTCCCCCATAGTGGGCTGTAGAGCACATCGTTTCACTTAGGTACAAAAATTACAAATTTATATTAATAAAAATTAAATCACATAATAAGTTAATTTGAAAAAATAATTGAAAACAACTTATTATATAATAATATTTGGAGAATGTTGCATCCATTCTACCTTGGAATTGATTTTATGAAGTGTTTTATATAGGGATTACAATTTTACAATAAAAAAGTTATCCCTTCCAAACTTTTATATATAGCATTTAATATATATGTAAAAAGAAAATAACAATGCCAAACATTTGGATATAACAACTTTGTTATGGTTAGGATTATTATTGAGAAGCTTAATAATAATAATACCAATATTTTGTGTTGTATTATGAACTTTAAAAAATAATTTGACATTATAGGTAAATAACCTTTAGAATAGAGTAGAAGAGCTAAAAGTTTCTTTCTAGTTGAGAGTGTTGCAATAAGTTATATATGAGAAGATTATTTTAAATTTTAGGAACATTGAGGACTGGTCACAAAAAATTAATTGTAATACGGGAGCCAAGCAAGGTTGTCCCTTGTCTTCTACAGATTTTGGTATATACATTGACAAGCTAGAGGGTTGTTTGGAATGCACGGGTTGTGAGGGAATGAATTTGGCTCGTATAGATGTAATCCTTCTTCTGTATGATGATGATATTGTTCTTATATCAAGGAGTTTGTATGATCTCTACACGTAACTTAAAATTGTCAACAAATTTTTCTCTAGTACGAATAAGATTGTTAACACCAATAAAACAAAGGTTATGACCATCAAATCCCAAAAGATAGGGTGGAAAAATTATTATGGACATGAAAACAAGAGTATGAAAGAGGAGTTTATTTTTATTTGAAAGATAAAGGTTTGTCTCGCTCAAGGAAGGAAACATGACTAAGCATATGGGGCTTTCAAACTCTATCCCCATCATCATCGCACGCCATCATAACAAATAAAACAAATATGTGTAGATGCGTAGATGCATAGATAAATAAACATACACAGCGGAAATAACTCTACTACACACATCTAGCAGACACATCTAGCATGCATTTATCAGTATACTCATAACAACATCAAATTAAAAACACTCCATAATGAAATACAAGAGAATACTCATTTTGAAATGAATCTCACCTGAGCAAGTAGATATGAAACTGCAATGTTCCACCCAGCCATAGTCCAACTATACTCATCAATCTCTCAACATAGCTGCCACCCCCAAGATGGGCATGATTTCCACAAGGAAAGGGAACCTACAAACTCACACATAGCCAAGTATATAACACATTTCAGCCAAGACAGTCCGCAGTTGGGTTTATCATGCTGTTAAGGTAGTAGAAAGGAAGGAATTGCTAAGCTAGTGAGCTCAACCACAGAGCCATTGGAAACTCTCCAAGATTTAGCTAGCTTGGTCCCCACAATACCTACACACCCAACACAAGAAATTATCCCCTTCACTGTTCCAAAGTCCCTCAGTCCATACCTTCCCTTCTAGTGCTCTTGAGGGTGTGCATATAGAAAGTTAGCCAAATCCCTTTGATCTTTGGTGAGGTTACACTCTTCACTAGGTTTATTAAGAAAATTCTAATCCTCTTCTACTACTTGTTTCTTACACACAATTCAAGCCAGAATAAGGGATACATATAACCCAATTCACAACAATATCCACACGCACACACAACAAACACACAAGTTGGGCATGTCAAAACGTTTTTTTACTGTGAGATGCACAAAAAAAGATGTCCAAGGGTTTCCCAAATAGTGGAACCCTAAAAACAAGTTGTGAGAGGGGAAATCGACCCCTCAGGAACAAAATCAAGTTTCCAACAGGTATATAGGCATTCAAAGGGAAAAAATGACCTCTATGGACCCCCAAATTCAGATTCCCTTCCTCCCAATCATTTTGCAACTCAAAAACAAATTCGTGGCTAGAGAAAATGGAGGAAAACTCAATAGAAATGTGAGGGAAAACGCCTAGTAATCACAGAACTCATGAGAGAGAAAAACTGGTTGATGAATAATGGGCTGGGAAGCAATTTCATGGGTCTTTTCTTTCCTAGGAAGGAAAACACATTTTTCAAACATGATGGCTTTCCCATGCACAAAGTTGGGCATTCATACTCTCCATTTCCCAAAACAATAACTACCTCAACCACCTCTATAAAGAATTAAATGATTTGGTGCAAAATTCAAGATGGGTAGTTAATGGTTCATGGGTTCTCTCATTGACACTATTGGTTCAAGGGTTTAAATATTTCCCTCCCTATTTCTTGTAAAAATCACGCCCCCATACACTTGTTGCATTGCATAGCTACTCGTGGCTATTTTATTAAAATACATATTTACATGATATTTGTAATTGCTATTATGCCAGGCTAGCACACAATCCAAATGCATTGATTTTTGATTGCTGATACATAAATGATAAATTGATGGCGAGGCCTTGGCCTTGAGATCCTAACCATGATTTTATAACCATATTACATCATTTACATGATTTAATTGAATACTTTGCGAGGGTCAAACTAGAGGCATTACAATTGTCACTCTTGCTATCTTATATGGATGTGAATTTTTGGGTTGCAACATCTCTAGCTAATTTTAGAGAAGGATAGAGAAAATTCAAAACCAATTTATAACATATAATCTCAAAATTAAAGGAAATACACCATATGTTATCCTCCTCATAGAAGTGAGTTTTTTCCACGAGGGATTAACCATGTTGACCAATATCTTATCACATTCATTCATAAAGGGGCGGTTTTAAATTGTGAAAACTAAGGTCAATATATTGTAGATATTTGGGGGATGGGGAGTAGGGTATGGGGGGTTTATAGGGGTATAAAAGGGGGTATCTAGTAAAAATAGGGAATATCTAATAAAAATAGGGTTTTTTTAATTGGAAATATGTATTGGGAAGGGTGCTCCACAAAAGGATTTTGGTAGGTATTTATCAATATCTAGTAAAATTAGAGGTATTATTTAATATGCCATGACTGAAGGTTCAATGTCATAGTTTCATGAGTGAATACCCCATGGTATTTTCCCCATTGAGAGCATGGCTATCACTAGGTACCTAATGTGCACAAACAAGATAAACAACATGGGAGACAAAATGCTTCATATGATTTCTTTATACACTAGTCAAAACAACTTGTGTCTTAAGAAAGTTTGGCATAAATATTCCATACCTTGGCTAAATCATGTAGAGTTTCCTAATATTTTGTTAGATTCTTATTGTATGTCATGCGTTAATTATGCAGCACTACATGGAAAAGGAGATTTTAGACTCACATTAGCACCACTATTTATAAAGGATTTGGGAAATCCTCAATTTTCAAATAGTGATGCAAAAGTGGTGATAATGTGGGGCTATGCAAGTGGTGCAAGGTGAAAAAGTGGTGTTTGTAAAAAAAAAATGGGTGTTAAATGAATATCTGACATGGTTTTTTTTCTTTAAGGATTATTTTTCTGTACATATTTATGCTATTTTATTTCGATTTCCTTTGATTGATTTAAGTAATGGCTATCTGCCATTTTCAAAGACGATCAACATTTTAGATAATAGTTCGGTGCAACTGGGAATTATTAAATCTGTCACCACCTAAATGAGATTATCACTCAGATTCTTTTAACAAAGTTTCTATGATCTAGGATTGAATGTCTAGTTGTAGAGGAACTCCCATGTTCAGTAATTTTATCTTTTTATCATAGACACAATTTAATTTCAGGACACTTATAGTTCTCTTTTTCCATGATTCATACACTATACCTTAAATAACTTATACTTGAAATGGTTGATGGAGGGGATACTTTTACCTCAATATCATGAAAGAGTAATTTGCATCATAAATTTCAGACACTCTCTTACCACCCAAATTTGCTCTCACTCTCCCTCTCGCTCTCCCTCCCCTTCTCCAATTCCCTCTACCTCTCCCTCTCGCTCTCCCTCCTACTCACCCTCTCACTCTCCCTCTCCCTAACCCTCTCCCTTTCGATCTCCATCTCCCTCTCTATCTCCCTCTCGATCCCCGTCTCCCTCTAAATATCCCTCGCCCTCTCCCTCTTTTTCTCTCCCTCTCTCTCCCTCTTTATCTCACTCTCTCCCTCTCCCTCTCCCTCTCTCCCTCCCCCTATCCTTCTCTCTCTCGTTCTCTCTCTCACTCTCCCTCTCCCTCACCCTCTATGACTCACCCTCTCCTTCTCACTCTACCTATCCCTCTTCCTCTCCCTCTCCCTCTCCTTTTGCTCTCTCTCTCTCCCTCTCACTCTCCTTCTCACTCTCGTTCTACCTCTCCTTCTCCCTCTCCCTCTTTTTGTCCCTCTCCCTTTTTCCCTCGCTTTCTCCCTCTCCCTCCCCCTATAATACACCAGAATTTAATAAATTTATTATTTAGTACACTTTTGAATATTTTAAATTATTTTATTTTTTATACATTTTTTACAAGAAGTCAAAAAGTACCGAAAATGGGGACCGAAAATGGGGACCGAAAAAGGGGACCGAAATGAAATAGAAGTTGCATGAGTGATTGCTGACCCACAAGAGGAAAATCCAAGTGGCTAAATCTTTTGAGTGAGAACTCAAGGTGCACGAGGCATCTTCCCAAAAATTAGGTCACAACTCTTAGTTGAGTGCTAAAGAGCAGAAAGCTCATAAATGACCAAGTCATAGGAAAAATACTATATAATGGTATATCCATAAGCAGCAGGAGGCTAGCATTGGATGGGGATTTAATATAATAATGCAAGAGATGGCACATTAGGTAGAATTTTCTCTTGTGGTTTAGCGATCAGGCTCAGGGTTCTAGAGCAAGTGAGACTTGGCTGCTCTAGGAATTGGTTGGGAGGAACGGTTGTTTCATTTTTGTTTTCCCACCAATAGTGCGAGGTTATTTGTTCTGTTTTCCTATTCGTATTTAAATTAAATTTAGTAAGAAAATTTTATTTCTGTTATGAACTCATATCTTGCCCTTGGCCATAAACTGTCTATTCCCGCATCCAAACAAATAGTCAAATTGTTTATACTTATGTGCAAATGTTTCTCCTAATAGGTTTAATTGTATTCATTATGTCGCTTTGACATTAGGATTATAAGTTAAATTATAAGAGAACATATATGCATTTCCACTAAACTTAATTTCATTCTTAAATATTTTGTCGCATATAGGTCACAAAATAATCATAGATCGCATCTGAAACACTTTCCATTTCAAGCTGTGTTCTTAAATATATTACAGAATGCTTTTCTTAAAGAACTGAGTCAAATATATGGAAACCATTGTAGAATAACTACCCTAAAAACACTCAACTCAACAAAGTAATTGCCTTAGCCGGTTTTGATTGAATAAACATTACTCAACCATTTTTCTTTTCTATATAACCCTTTTCATGGTAAAAGAGTGATCAAGATCCATTATAACTATTACATAAAATATCTAATTTTACATTACACATACAAACAACGATAGGTTCATTATACCTATATGATAAGGCCTCGTAATACTTACGTTTATAACTAAATTATCTTTTACAAGTTAGGGAAATCTTAACATAATAAATATTGAGTTGTATTACTTCAATGAATACTTACTATCCATAATCGCTACGGACAGTAACGTAGATTTTGGATCGAATCCAGTATAGGGTCTTAACCTAATATTTACTATTACAGGGTTATCACTGAGTGCCTGACTGTTCGCGTAGGCAATTATTCACAATCCCGAAATACCGTGGAACCATCGAAAGATGGGAATAAACATAAAAGACAAGATATCTATCATTTATGGAAGTAATTACCAACCCCTCATTACAGTTGCGTACAGGAATAATAAATCAAATAGCCAAACCCAGCTTTTATGGCAGTATCCATTTAATAATTCTTTAGAGATTAAAAACAATGCAAAGGATCTTAAACACAATTTCACATTTGAACTTAATCAGATATTACAGAGACCCTATGGGTTTCTAAATTATTTCTGAAAATGCGAATAAAAAATGGGAAACATGACTCTGTATCCATGTGGATGTAAGTCCATTTAAATGGAATCCATTACCATAATTCTTAAACCCTTGAATTAAAATAATATTACAGAAATGCAAGTTGCCTAGGCCATCAACTATGGTACCGACATTAACTTCCATACCATAATAAAATAAACAAACCGCACCCTTAATTAAATTTCTAACACAATGCTGGAACAGCAAGGACACAAGGTCCTATCCGGCAGTACATCAAATCCTAGGGGTGAGGCTGAGATATGTTACAACTTATCTTGTATAAAAACATAGCAAACGCCTCAGCATTAAATTAGTCAAGTTGGTAGGAGCTCGATATCATCTCGTGGCTTAGCTATGTCCAGACACCACCTGTTTCATTTTCAATTCATGGGTCAGTCATGCTCAGGCTAGTTGAATAACAAAAAAAAAGTTAATATTGCAAGAAGAGTAAATCTTTAGGTTACCTGGGCGTTTAAAAACACAGGTTTGGGAGAAGGTGACCATGTCACCGTCTTCACTAGTGATTTCTAACCTATAACCACTCAGTGTGTATTAAAACCATAACACTCACCAGAGAAAGAGAATTAGGGTGGACCGTTTTTGTTTGCTACTCACCTTGTCTGTTCGCAGAGGAGGCAAAGGGTCGGCTTCTTCTCATAACCCTTATCACTCCTATGCATGTTAAAAGAAAATAAAAGGAAATTAAACTTCAACCGGAGATTTAAACTTTTAAAAACTTAATATCAAGAAAAAAATCAGGCCATTCTTCTTACCTTTGAATTGGCAGTCTGAGGCAGTTTGAAAGCCGAGCTCCAGTCGTAGCGACGAGAAAACAACAACATGGTGGCGTAGAAGTATGGTATGACCTCGGTAAACAACCATAAAAAGAAAATATCATTAATAAACCCAACATCTTCTTTTTGTACCCTAGTTTCTTTACAAACGCCATGAATTTGGATAAATTCTACTTGGAGAGCTCACAAACCACTTAACTAGTGCAATAATGAGCTCTCGAAGAGTTTTCATTACTTTAAACCTCTCTCAAACCCTAAATCATCTAACTATCTAGGTGGACGAATGTGATCCCTTCCAGCAAAGAGCCATAAAATACCTGGCTATGCTGTCAACTCACAGCCAGGTGAGCTCTTAATTACACCAACTTTTTCACAGTACAAGTTTTAAACCACCACAACAACCAAATAATCCATATTGATGTAACTATGGATTTAGCATAAAATCTTCCACATCATTTCGATTATGGAGGTGTGTTAAAAACCTTGTGCTAGGAGCAACGTTTAAACATGGTTATTGAAAGATCTTAGAAATCCTAAGGTTTGGGATTAAAACATTTTCCATAATCTCCAAACCTTGGTTTCTATAGTTAAATGCCTTACCGCAAATCAAAGAAGGATCTAAGATCAAGTCCCAGTCGTAGAGCTAGGTAGGAACCATACTTTTATGTAGCTATAACATAATAAAAGAAGGAATTTTTGACATCACCTTAAAAGTTATGGCTATACGCCACTCTTTGTGTAAAGAACCCACTCTGATGGTAACCTGTTTACAAGAAGTTATATAAAATGCATAATCAAATTTTATAAATAAGGTTAACCTTCATCTCAGCAATTTTTACTCTTTAGGAATTTAAAAGATGAATTTTGTTTTGCATGGAAAAAAAATTATTTTGAATTTTTTGAGGTATATGACATAATGGTATCAAAGCATGGTTACAACACTTGGTCTGAACTAGCCCAACATCACAGCTATTAAGTAAAACATAAAACTAATTTATATTTAATTTATCTTGGGTTTGATTCTCTTACTAAACAGGAAAGGAAGAAAACTTTATTTTGCAGGAAAACTATGGCAGAATTTGGAATTCCTGAGGGAGAAGAATCACCCCCTAGAATACCAGTGAAAAATGGAGGTGAAATATGGGTAAATTTAAATGAAAGCAGAACCGACAATCCGTCAGAATTACAACAAAATGTAAAATAATTGAGGTCAGAATTAGAAAGAGTTAGGGATGAAAACGAACTAATTATGAAAGCACAAGAAGAGCTAAATAATATTCTGCTGGCTAAAACACACAATAATAAAAAAGATAAAAACAAATAAACTAAGGAAGATAAACCAAAAGTCACACCTTATAAACGTAAGGGGGGAGCCATGGGGATGAAACTTCCAGTGAAGAATCACAAAAACAAGAACATCAGGATTCTAGTGAAAGTAGTGGCAGTCATAAAGATAAAAAGAAGTACAGACCCTATCAATAAATTTTAGGTGAATTCAAAAAAATTAAACCTCCTATGTTTAATCGTGAAATTGAGAAAGGAGAAGAGGCAGAATCTTGGTTGTCTCGAATGAAGAAATACTTCTAGATTTACAACTATTCTGATGAATTAAAGGAAAAAATGGCCATCTATAACTTAAGTGGAAAAGCCGATATCTAGTGGAAAGATATCAAGAAATTAAAAGGTATAAAAGAATGACAAGTAACCTGGAAAACCTTTAAGAAACTATTTAAAGAAAAGTATCTTTCGGAATAGTACTACGAAGAAAAGGAAAACGAATTCTACGAGTTAAGGTTAGGTGCTTTGACCATGAAAGAACTCTGCAATAAATTCTTAAGTCTGCTCAATTATGTACCTTACATAATAGATGAAAAACAAAAAATACAGTGTTTTCTCAGCTGCTTGCCTACTTTGTTTAAGGAGCGGATTGAGAATGAAAATCCAAAGATGCTGGAAGACGCAATGAGGAAAGCGAATTAATGTTATGAACAGAATAAAAATAAAAGAGAAAACCTGCCAAATTGGAACACAAAGAGACAGGATAATTTTAAGAAAAATAGTAACAATAGATTTCACAAAAATTTTGGGAATAATTACAGAGGGTATTAGGGTAGAAACTAGAGAAATTTTAAACCACAACACCCTGCAACAAGAGAAAGAGAACCCTCAAATAATTTTAATAAAAACACTGCTCAGAAAGAACCATTAAAATGTTGGGAATGTGGTAAACCACATTATTTCAAAGATTTTCCTAAAATAAATAAAACTTTTAATAAATTCCACTCCATTCAGGAAGTTGTTACAGTTGGAGATATGGCGAGAAGTATGCCCCGAATCAATGCTGCAATAGAGAATCGACAAGCAAACCATGAAGCTTCAATGGTTGAAATCGAAGGTATGATAAAAAGTCAACCTATTTCCATACTAATTGATGCAGGTGAAATTTTAAGCTATGTATCACCAAGGATTGTTGAATTATGTAAATTAGTACCAGAAAAATTTGAAAAATCTTGGCTGGTATAGTTAGCCACAGGTACTAAATGTAAGGTCACTAGTTATGTGAAAAATTGTGAAGTATTGATGAATGAATTTAATATGCATGTTGATCTGAATATTTTACCGTTAGGTTCCTATGATATGCCGATTGGAATAGATTGGTTGGAGAAACATAAGGTTATGTTGAATTGTTTTGACAAAACTTTTACATGCATAGATAACACTGGAAATACAATTAAAGTAACATGAACTCCTAGAAAAACAACTATAAGAGAGATCTCAGCCTTACAAATGAAGAGATATGTACGTTAAGGATGTAAAGTGTTTGTTGTTTATGTAATGGATAATAAAGATAAAGATAAAAAACTTAAAATGGAAGACATACCTATCTTAAAATATTTTAAAGACATCTTTACGGAAGAAGTCCCTGAACTACCTCCGAAAAGAGACATAGACTTTACAATTGATCTGATACCAGGAGTGGCACGGGGGATTCACTCAATTACTACCAACCATAGCATGTTCATTCGTGGAATATGAAACAATACCCCTAATTTCAGTAAATATTGGAAAATACCTCCCAAAATAATTTTTTTAACCCCCTCCCAATATGCCTTCTCAATTTAAAAAAAACCCTATTTTCCCTATATTTGTATGTATCCATTTTTTCATTTACCTTTTTCATACCCCTTTATATATCTGCCTATTATATTGGCATGATACCGTGTGTTTGACTAAACCTCCCAAGGCGTGTAATAGGCACGAGTGCTTGGGTATTCAAGCCCCTAAGGCCTATCGAAGGACTATAACAAGCCCTAGAGGCTTAGAGCCTCCCAAGGCACCCTAGGGGCTTGGATACCTTCATGGTATACAAAAAGTGAATATGGGACAAGTAAAACACAACAATTTAGATATGTCCCATATGTGGACCTCTATATCTCCAAGACACTAAATACAACTAAAGACACTAAATATCGTCTTGGAAATTTCTAAAGCTCTTAAATCCTTCATTGGAATCCAAGAAGGAAGGGAAGAGTAGGGACAGTTGATCTAGCAGAGCCATATGATTTTTTGTGAGTGCACCCAATTAGTTAATATGCTTTCTAGAAAATCGCTAGAGTTCATGAGGATGCATCCCCGGCATACTGAGGACACAGGAATGGGGTGGGGATATCCTCTACATTTGGCTATTGACTAAGAATGCCACAAGAAAGTCCATTAGTTGTGGCAAGGGTCATTATGAGTCTAAATGAACTACCTTGAAGTTCTTCTAATGGTGAAACGGGGGAAGCCAAATTGGAGAAACAAGAAGCGGGAGTGGAAAAAGAAGAGAGATTGGTGGAAACTCATGCATTTCCATGCATTTCTATGATTTCCATGATTTCGAGTGATTTCCATGGCTTGAAAGTGATTGGGGAAGTAAGTTTCATACCTGGTGAGAATTCTGGGACAAGGACACAGCTATTAGTAAATTGAAATTACATCTTCCAGACAAGGATGGTACTTGTTCATAGAATCACTTTGGACTCTCTCAACAAAAAAGGGCAATTTGGGTTGATTCCTATCATTGCAAAAAAGTGCTTGGGGAAGTAAGAATTGCATACTCATGAGAATTGTGGGACAAGGACACAACTATGTGGTTATCCTAGACAACTCTTAATCAGCCTCGACAACTTCAGGTGGTTGACCTACATACTTTTATTGTAATTTGCAAGATGATCCTTGATGAATAATTGTTTTAGTTAATTTTGAATGTTGAAGGCCACGATGTTCTCTAGAAATGACTTCAAAATCTACTAACCCGGTGGGTTAAGAGGTGTGATGGTATCTAGAAGTCTCACTCTTATTTTAAGACAAGTACTTGGGTAGTTCGTCATAACTAACATCCTAGAGCTACATCAGTAAGACTCTTATTTTAGCTAGATTTAAACTTTAAAGATAGATGTTGATGTAATGTGGAATTGCAAAGTTACCAAATCGTTTTGGGCTTGGATTGTATTGTTCTTTTTGTTTCAACCCTTAAACAGGAAGACGTTTGGGGACAAATGGATGATGTGACAACTAGTTTCGAGTATGTGGAATGTGATCAGACTGAGAACCATGTATTTCTTCTGGAGACAATGTTGTAGAGTAACTTTTCATAAGTTAAATACTCAGTTCAACCTGGGCAGTGTTTTTACATTTAGATCAGATACAAGAAGAACAATCAAGATTTCAGATAAGACTATTATCTTTGGAAAGAATATATATTCTCTTCAAGTTGGAGCCAAATCCAACCTAAAGGGATCTGGCATGATCATTCTTTGGATTCCCTTTCACTCCTGGATATGATGATATTAATGTCCATTTATATGTAGATTTACAATGAAATACATGATACATTGGATAAAGAACTGCAGTATCACATATAACAAATTGAATGGATCATCAAATTCCATCAGGGCCCTATTCCAAGAGCTTGCTTAAAAACTTCCTCTACTTCTCATCACCAGATGAAGCTTAATTTTACAATGAATAAGCACTGATGCATGTCATGGTATACAACCCAGGGCTTGACACTTCAATAGATCAAGATATACTAGTCGTGCCCATGTGTATGGAAATCCATTCTGTCTACTAGTTGTGAGTAAGACAAACATAATAGGACAAAAATCTTCCTCAACCATTTATCTTTGTAATCACCAAACCAAATATGCAAGAAAACACATATGTTAAACATATATAGTATCAAGCAATTCAATTCCTAAATAGGTCAAAACACTGTTTCTCTTTATGTAAAATATGGTATTCCATAATGTATGTGCAAAAACCAAATCAGTGAAAAAACTTTTATACTTGCTTTGCTTCAATGTCTCTACTGAAGTCAATGTTGGGCTCACAATCCAGCACTAAGGTTGGAACCTAAAGTTGACATGTTTGCATTAGAAACAGTCAATCAAAATCATAAAGTATATAGCAGCATTAGAACCCAAACTGGTTATGAATATTACATAGATTAGTATTTGGATTACCTTCTGAATACTGGCATGTACATGTTCTCCTTGCAAAAGAAATGTGCAGTCCCTGATATCAAGGTGTAGAGACCTATCAATATCAAGAGGTAATTGGCTCATAGACAACAACCCATGATTTCCACATTGAGCAGGGAAGAGCCAGTTCACATGCTTTTCATGCAAACCTCTCAAATAATCTAGTGACATGTTATTTTCTTCTACTCATTTTCGCAACTGCAAACGTCTATGGCATTTGTCTGGACTGGCCCTCAAGTAAATAAATCTATCGGGATCAAGCCCAGGTAAAACAGAAACAACTGGATCAAACCATGAATCATATATGCTAAGCTCCATTTCATTCATCCATTTTTCCTCATGTACAACTCTCACAAACACCTGTTATATTCAAGACCAGTAAATTTGTTTCTAATTTCTTTTTTCCAGTGCTAAAATTTCAGCAACTACACTAAAAGCAAACACTAGAACACAAAGTAGAGTGCAAAAACAAAGAATGCAATTAGACTGACTCTTAACAGGGTAGATACTACAACATCAATTTTCTTATACATTTCATCGTCTATATTGGACAGTAATAAAAATTAGACCTAAACAAACTATACAATGAAAACTAAGACTCTCAAGTTACTACACTGTCATAAATGCATGAAATCCTATTGACCTTTCTACCAAAATGAACTTCAAAACATACCATCTGATCACTAAAAACACTTCTCTCCATAAGTGGTAGAGCCTTTAAGCCACCTGCAAACTCTCGCTCTTGCATCACCCTCGTTACAAAAACATAATTCTGAAATGTCAAACTAGTTAGTATGTGATTCATTATAGAAGGTTTTCATTTACCCATAAATTATTGTGCTTTTCCCAGTTTCCTGTAAATTTGGAAGTGACATTTTAAAACCTGTACCATTTCCTGAAACCGTATGCATGTCTTGGTTCTAGGTGGCAATTGATTTAATGACATGATGTTAGGAACCCAGGTTTTTACTTTGTTACTATATTGTTGTTGTACGCATATGCTTTGTAAGTCGTCCTGTAGTTTTGTTGATCCATAGTTTGTATTGGCCCATGGTTTTGACTCATAGTACTGGCTCCTAGACTTAGCCCATGGTTTGTATTGACACATAGTATTGACCCATGGTATTGGCGCCTAGACTTAATATATAAGTGTATGTTGAGGCCTATGAAGGCACCGTGAAGTTAATTGTATTGAGCTTGCTCAAAGGAGGTTGCCCCCTCGAAGTGGCCCATGATCAATATAAAAGTGATTATGAGTTCTATTATTTATGATATCTCATGTAATTGCATTAATTAATTATTGCAGGTTCATCACATCTGGTATCAGAGCACTTTCTTGGGCTCGCTGGGTGAAATTTCTACCAAATTTTTTTTCGCATCTATTGCAGGTTCGGATTTGGGAATAATCCCTATCCGCTTAACTATGGGAAGTACTTGGGCATAATCCCTAAAAATCATTGTGAGGAGTACCACAGGAACCTCAAAGTAGCTGGCCCATTCAGAGGACCTGCCAGCAAAAAGGGCAACGACCCCTACCTGATTGACTAGTTCCCACCCGTGAGGTAAACCAAGAGATGTCGTTTGTGGCAAAGCGGTTATCATTTTTACCTGAGCCGTGGAGTGAGGGGTACTTCCCCAATATGCAAGCCGTTAGACAACATTGGTGGCCGAGTGAAACCCCTGAACTGTTAGGAAGTCGCACATACCTGGGGTCCATATCTATTTTCAGCTGAACTGTTGCCAATCACTTCTGCTCCAAATCCAGTCGTTTCAAATCTATTCTGAAAGTCGTTCTAGATCCAGTCGTCGTTTCAGATCCAGCTATCTTCAATCCCTTCTTCTCCGTTGTAGATCCATCGGTTGCAGATCCCTTTCGCGCCGCTGTTTCCGATCCATTTCTGAAAAAAAATAAAAAAATAAAAAAATAAAAAAATAAAAAAATAAAAATAAAAAAATAAAAAATAAAAAATAAAAATTTGTTTTTTCGGCCATATCTCCCTTGTTTCAACTCTATTTTCCCTGAAACTTCATTGACATCCCTGCAATCCCATTCTGCATATTTCATTCCTGAAGACCCTATCCCAAATTCCACTTCCCAAGACCGAAAATCCCACATTTGTCTACTTTTAGGTTTTGCCATAACTTCTAATTTTCACCCAATTGCCTTCAAATTTTACCATAGAGTTCTCGCTTATGAAATCCCCATTTTTTTCTTCCTTGTCTCTTAGAAAGTGTCGAAATCCTAGTCAAACCCCAATTACCCTTCCGAGTTCTTCCCAAATCCAAATTTCCCCTTACTAAATAAGCTTGTGTTTGTGTTTTTCTGTCCATTCCCCCCCCACCACACAAAAAAAAAATTCCTGGTTATGGTTGTCATTCGCATAGGAGCAAACACCATGGAGGAAGCACTTGCAGCCATCCAAACCAAACTCCAAGATCTGGATGAAAACTTTCTCAGCCTCCATCTTCAGCATTCAGCCATGAACAATAACCGACAGCAAGAATCTTTTGCAGCCATCGGGTTCTCTTCTTCCAGTAATTTTCGTGGGTCGAAGCTTGATTTTCCTTGCTTCAATGGTACTGATCCGACTGGATGGATATACCGAGCAGAACAATATTTCAGTCTTCAGAATACTTTTGATGTCTAGAAAGTTCCACTTCCATCCTTTCATTTGGAACAAGAAGCCCTTCAATGGTACCGTTGGTACATCAAAGCTCATCCCGAACCAAACTGGAAAGATTTTTGCCAACTCCTTTTGCCACGATTTGGTCCTAGTGCTTTTGATGACTTCACCGGAGCACTCACTAAACTTCACCAAATTGGCACAGTGAGAGAGTATCAGACAGAATTTGAGAAACTAGCCAATCACACAGAAGGATTGTCTGATGAATTCTACAGGAGTTGTTTTATTGGTGGTCTCAAGGATGAAATCCGCTCAGAGGTCAAAATGTTCTGTCCCAACACAATGATGGAAGTCCTAGGGTTGGCTAAGTTGGCAGAGGACAAGATCACAGCTCAACAATGCTCCAAACCCACCTTTGTTCCCTTCAGAAATATGGGTTCCCAATGACCTCCCATCACGCCTGCTCCTCAACCAAATCCTATCAAGCATTTGTCTGAAACAGAGATGGAGGCATGCCGAGAAAAAGGGCTTTGTTACAATTGTGATGAGAAATTCACTCGGGGACATAGATGTGTTCAACAAAAGCTCTATCTCTTGGATGTGGATTCTTCGCCTGCCTCAAAACTTGATGAAGAAGCTCTAGATACGGTGGATGATCAGGTCAACATTCAACACCCACCTATTGACACCCCATCTCCGGACGACCCACCCGAGATCTCTCTCCATGCTGTAACTGGCGTCACCACCCCACAAACAATGCGAGCTAGGGGATACTTCAAGAAGCTCCCTCTTACCATACTCATTGATTCTGGTAGCACTCATAACTTCATTGACCCTCAGATTGCCAAACAAGCTGATTCTTTTGTCCATCCTTGCTCCAACTTTGAAGTCATGGTTGCCAATGGGGGCACCTTACCTTGCAAGGGGAAGTGTCACAATGTGCGTATCTCTATGGAAGATTATAACCTATGCTTTGACATGTTTGCCTTGTCCTTAGGCGGATGTGATGTGGTTTTGGGCGTTGAATGGTTACGCACACTTGGCTCCATCTTATGGGATTTTGCTGAACTTTGGATGTAGTTTTTAGCCAATGGGACACAACACAAAATTATGGGCTTACAACCAGGGTCTCTCTGCATCATCAGTTCACATCGCCTGGAAAAGATCCTTAAGAAGAATTCACATGGTGTCATTGCTCATCTACATTCCCTTTAGATGCACCCACCAATGGTCTCCACTACTTCCTTAGATAGATATGCAGGTGTCTTTGTTGCACCAGTGGGATTGCAGCCTTCACGAGACCTTTCCAATAAGCATTTGGCCGCATCTACATCTCAGCAGGACATGATGGCTATTTTGCATACAGTATAGAAGTGGAAGCCATCCCTATTGGTGAATTATTTTTGCATCAAGACTGATCTCAATAGTTTGGAAACTTTCCTGGAACAATAGGTCTCCTCCCTAGCACACCTGAAATGGGTTATCCAACTCATGGGTTATGATTATGTGACCACTTACCAAAAGGGTAAGGACAATATGGTGGAAGATGCTCCTCCTCACACATTTGATGACCCAGTTTCTCTTACAGCTATTTCTCTGCTTGTTCCAAATTGGTTGCAATCTGTTCAACGGGGCTATCTCTTCTATGAACTTGATGCTTCTTCATCAGTAGGGCACTCTGGGTTCCTCAAAACGTATGACCAAGAACAATGTAACTTATTTTGGCATGGACAAAAAAGGACAATTCAATGGATGGTGGTTGATTGTGATACTTTCCAGGTCAACAAGGGTGAAACGAACCTCCTTTCAGGACTGCTTGAACCCTTTCCCATCCCTCCATAGATTTGGACAACTATTTCTATGGATTTCCTAGAAGCGCTCCAGTGGTATAGTACCACATCTCAAAGGACACCATATGAAGCAGTCTCTGGACAGAAACCACCAGTTCTTCTTCCATACACCTTCAGCAGCTCCCCAGTTCAGGAAATTGACTCAATTCTTCAAAACCGTGATCAGCTTCTTCTCATTCTGCAGGACAATTTTCACATGGAAAGAATTCGAATGAAACAACAAGCTGATCAGCACCGTTCTAAGCGCACTTTTCACATCGTTGATATGGTTCTTCTTTGTCTACAGCCTTCCACGCAATCCTCCCTGAAACTCCAAATGCGCTAGTGGCTCGGAAAGCAACCCGAGGATGCTACAGGAGACCCACTCCTTCAGATTCTGCATCAATTTCCACATCTAAAGCTTTGAGGACAAAGATTTTTCTAAGGGAGAGGGGATGTTAGGAACCCATGTCTTTACTTTGTTAGTATATTGTTGTTGGACACATATGCTTTGTAAGTCGTCCTGTAGTTTTGTTGATCCATAGTTTGTATTGGCCCATGGTTTTGACTCATAGTATTGGCACCTAGACTTAGCCCATGGTTTGTATTGACACATAGCATTGACCCATGGTATTGGCGCCTAGACTTAGTATATAAGTGTGTGTTGAGGCCTATGAAGGCACCGTGAAGTTAATTGTATTGAGCTTCCTCAAAGGAGGTTGCCCCCTCGAAGTGGCCCGTGATCAATATAAAAGTGATTCTGAGTTCTATTATTTCTGATATCTCGTGTAATTGCATTAATTAATTATTGCAGGTTCATCACACATGAATTGGCAATGTTTTGTTGTTGAATGGTTTTGTTTGTACAATGAAGAGCATAATTTAAAAGAGTATGGATGGTATATTTCCAATCCTCCGAGCCGAAACTGGATTGCACTAATGTTGTACCACAACTTAATTCAATGAAGAGCTACAATCAATCCAACACTGCAGAGATAACTAATAACTACACCTCCAGGACATATCCAGATGTATCATATCCAAAAATAAATCTAAAAACTGGAATATGTATTCTCATCCATATCCTATTTGTGTTATGGTAACTACAGCTCAAAACCTACATAAGTGCCATATGGTAAACAAGTAATATTTGACATAAAAGGAAAAATAACACTAATTCTTAGATCAAGGACATGAGAATTAGATGTGTCATTAAAGGAAAAGAGAAAATTATAAAGTAAGCTTCCTATACTTTTCAAGAAAACCAATACTTTTCAATAAAACCAAACAAGGATAAAAAGGAAAGCCAAATAACAAAAACCGTAAAATCCAAGCATGGAATATGCCATGTACATGTCTCCAAAGTACTTGATGTTGAAGTTTAAGGGTTAGAGGATTTTTTAATTTAAGTAGTAAACTTTAATGCATGAACATATAAAATCAAATTCAAAACAATAGTGCTCTAATAAAATTTGAACTGTAATAAACAAACATAATTTTCATCTCTTTCAACTTAACGCTCCATTATTCACTGCGTTAAAGTTGGTCCTCGAGAATCATCAAATGCCATAAATAATTCATAAAATAATGTACAGTAGATATCAACAATAAATAATCATAACGAATATTTGAATCAACCATATACTCAGATTTTTCAGATTTGATCTTGTCACCGAAGGGACAAGTCAATCTAGACAAACAATTTACGTACCTTGATAGAGATCCAGAGAGGGTTAAAATAGAATCATATTGACCACATACCGACCTAGACTTCTTATTCAAGAAGCACATTCATACCCAGTATAGTCATGCTGACAAAGGACACACAGTCATGCTGGGTAAGGATCCAGTCACATACTGCAGAGGCACACATGCATACTTTGCACAGTCATGCTTGAAAAAACACAGTCCACCCATAAAGTGAAACTCACTGTCTCGTTGGGGAAGACCCCACAGTCCACACAAGAAAACAGGCTCATGGTCATGCTAAGGAAGGACACACAGTCCACCCGAGAAAATAGATAGGGTATCAAAACATTAATAAACATAACCTATGGACCAAGTACGATACACGTAAGATAAAGGATCATTAGTCAACCAAGGGGGCCACAACAAAACAAACCACAAACCCACAAGGTCAAGGTGAACTATATAAGGTGGACAAGAAACTCCTTTATAGGACCAACAAGACCGATAATATTTTCTCTCTCTCAAGGTACACTGTTTTATATATTTTTGTCATCACTGTATAATATTCATTCGTTATAGAAATTCGAACCCACGCAGAACCAAATAAACAACTTATACAAGGAAGAGAAGTGAAATCCATAAAAAGTAGTTAGCTTGGAAACTGCAACTGCAACTGAAATACATAAATAGGCATCAAAGCAACTACAAACCATGTCAAACAGACATAAACCATGACAAACGATGACAAAATAGTACTAGAAACAAAATAGTATCATTTTAACTAGACAAGATAAGTTTAAAGCATAATTTTCATCTCTTTCAACTTTAATACTCCCTAAGGTCCCTATGTTAAAGTTGAAAATCATACAAAGACAATAAATAACAGTAGTAGTAAATCTAACTCAAAGTACAAAGAAAACTAATACGATAACGGACTATGAGAGTTGAAACCTTCCTTATACTCAGCTTAGCACACCCATACAGTGCAGCAAAGATATCAGTCCACACAAGTCCGAACACATAGTGTTCATCTCTTTCAACTTTAACACTCCCAAAGGTCCACATTCAGGGCTATTAAAGTTGAAAGAGATGAAAATTATGCTTTGAACTTATCTTTTCTCACTCTTGTCTTGTTACAGCTGAAAAGCATACAAAGACAATAAATAACATCAGTAGTAAATCTAACTCGTGTCTAACTCAAAGTACAAAGAAAACAAATAATATAACCCACTAGGCGAGTTGAAACGTGGTTGAAACCTTATACTCAACAATATTTTTTTAGATCAGATCTTGTCTATTAAGAGACAAGTCACTACAGGTACAAAGGACATACCTGAGAGAGAATAAATCCAGTAACCTAGTCGACAAGCAAGGAATCCCTAATTACTGGAGCAACAGAGCAAGGAATCCCCATGGTTTAAGCAGGTTTAAGTGGACTAAGATATTTGTTGCACTATATGAGTGTTTGGGTTTGCTTAAGGTGAACCGTAAGGAAACCCCAATTACTGGAGAAGCAGACCCGGAAACAACAATCCATAAAATATCAGATAATGATGAAATTTCACACACAAAACGTGCACAAACCAGATCTCTATTTGTAGCCCATACAAATCCTAGGGATTTCTTACAACTTAGCACACTCAAACAGTGCAACAGAGATATTAGACCACTCAAGTATGAAACCACGGGGGTTTCGCTGACAGACCAATACCATATCACATCCGTTCATATTGGGGGCTTAATAATTATAAAAAAATATATATATTGGGAAAGTTATAAATCAATGAAATATTGTTATATGTTTGACAAATTCATATAATTTGGGGGAAATTCAAACAGATAACAATATTACATTGATTTATAACTTTCACAAACAATTTACCTTGACATCAACATTTCGTCAAACACATTGGAAACATATTGGGGTATTAAATAATCATGAAAACCAAAAACTTATATTGCTTATATATTAAGGGGCAAATAGGTTTTTTTATTTAATATAACAATACAAAAATATTTTGGTGTATTTTTTATATGGGTGGGCTGACAAATATCCATGAAATGGCAATGAGGCAAGGCTCGGGCTTACTATAGTCGCAGGGAAATTGTGTTGCTTGAGGCCAGGATTTGTGGTGAAGAGGTAAGGGCTGGCAAGGGCCAAGAATATGAAGGTGTCAAACTCGTGGTAAAACTGTTATTCTCTCTCAAGGTATCACCAAGGTATATAGTCCATAACTTATAAGTGTTCCAAACCACAGCAGTACATTTTATCATCACCTTATAAGGAAGGTCCATACCACATCCATACCCACTCCATACAACAACAGGTGCACATCAGTGAGTTTTATAACAAGCTATTTCCACACCCTAATCATCTTTCGAATCAACAACAGTCACAATTTCCTAATGAGTTAATATGCACTCCACACAAACATGAATACATTAAAGAACACTTCCACTAGAAAATTTTAAGATCTGAAACCATAAACATCGAATGGACTATCAAGATTTAAACTTGAAATTTTTTTTGATTTCTCAACTTTGTTGTCAACTGCTGAACTATTACCATCAGCATTGTTGCCAATAATATCTGAAAATACATTTTCACCAATTCCTGTACAACATGAGACTGAAAAAGAGAGTGAAAAGAGATACCTTTGCTTTTAGTAACCATACAAAACTTGTATTGTGCTATGCAACTTCCATGATCTAATAACACATTGTCAACTAATAAGCTTTAAAATAATAAGAAAAAGTGAAGCAAAACTATAAGGCATGCTAAATAATGTGTAGATAACGAGCACATCAAAATTAAGTGTGAATTAAGTCTAAGTATCCCACTACTTGTTCAATATTTTGGAAATGCATCTTCATCACATCTTCATACCTCAAGCTTTACATGCATATTCAACATAGAAACAAAATAGTATTGTTTTAACTAGACAAGATAAGTTTAAAGCATAATTTTCATCTCTTTCAACTTTAACACTCTCTAAGGTCCTTGTGTTAAAGTTGAAAATCATACAAAGACAAAAAATAACAGCAGTAGTAAAACTAACTCAAAGTAGTAAATATAGCTGAAAAGCATACAAAGACAATAACTAACATCAGTAGTAAATCTAACTCATGTCTAACTCAAAGTACAAACAAAACAAATAATATAACCCACTAGGAGAGTTGAAACGTGGTTGAAACCTTATACTCAACAATATTTTTTTAGATTAGATCTTGTCTATTAAGAGACAAGTCACTACAGGAACAAAGGACGGATCATTAGTCAACGAAGGGGGACACAACAAAACAAACCACAAACCCACAAGGTCAAGGTGAACTATATAAGGTGGACAAGCAACTCCTTTATAGGACCAACAAGACCGATAATATTTTCTCTCTCTCAAGGTACACTGTTTTATATATTTTTGTCATCACTGTATAATATTCATTAGTTATAGAAAGTCGAACCCACGTAGAACCAAATAAACAACTTATACAAGGAAGAGAAGTGAAATCCATAAAACGTAGTTATCTTGGAAACTGCAACTGCAACTGAAATACATAAATAGGCATCAAAGCAACTACAAACCATCTCAAACAGACATAAACCATGACAAACCATGACAAAATAGTACTAGAAACAAAATAGTATCATTTTAACTAGACAAGATAAGTTTAAAGCATAATTTTCATCTCTTTCAACTTTAACACTCCCTAAGGTCCCTGTGTTAAAGTTGAAAATCATACAAAGACAATAAATAATAGCAGTAGTAAATCTAACTCAAAGTACAAAGAAAACTAATACTATAACCGACTATGAGAGTTGAAACCTTCCTTATACTCAGCTTAGCACACCCATACAGTGCAGCAAAGATATCAATCCACACAAGTCTGAACACATAGTGTTCATCTCTTTCAACTTTAACACTCCCAAAGGTCCACATTCGGGGTTATTAAAGTTGAAAGAGATGAAAATTATGCTTTGAACTTATCTTTTCTTACTCTTGTCTTGTTACAGCTGAAAAGCATACAAAGACAATAAATAACATCAGTAGTAAATCTAACTCGTGTCTAACTCAAAGTACAAAGAAAACAAATAATATAACCCACTAGGCGAGTTGAAACGTGGTTGAAACCTTCCTTATACACAACAATATTTTTTTAGATCAAATCTTGTCTATTAAGAGACAAGTCACTACAGGAACAAAGGACATACCTGAGAGAGAATAAATCCAGTTACCTAGTCGACAAGCAAGGAATCCCTAATTACTGGAGCAGAAGAGCAAGGAATCCCCGTGGTTTAAGCAGGTTTAAGTGGACTAAGATATTTGTTGCACTGTATGAGTGTTTGGGTTTTCTTAAGGTGAACCGTAAGGAAACCCCAATTACTGGAGCAACAGACCCAGAAACAAAAATCCATAAAATATCAGGTAATGGTGAAATTTCACACACAAAACGTGCACAAACCAGATTTTTGTTTGTAGCCCATACAAATCCCATGGATTTATTACAACTTAGCACACTCAAACAGTGCAACAGAGATATTAGACCACTCAAGTATAAAACCACGGGGGTTTCGTTGACGGATGAATACCATATCACATCCGTTCATATTGGGGGCTTAATAATTATTAAAAAAAAATTATATAGGGAAAGTTATAAATCAATTTAATATTGTTATATGTTTGACAAATTCATATAATTTGGGGCAAATTCAAACAGATAACAATATTACGTTGATTTATAACTTTCACAAACAATTTACCTTCACATCAACATTTCATCAAACACATTGGAAACATATTGGGGTATTAAATAATCATGAAAACCAAAAACTTATATTGCTTATATATTAAGGGGCAAATGGGTTTTTTATTTAATATAACAATACACAAATACTTTGGTGTATTTTTTATATGGGCGGGTTGACAAATATCCATGAAATGGCAATGAGGCAAGGCTCGGGCTTACTATAGTCGCAGGGAAATTGTGTTGCTTGAGGCCAAGGTTTGTGGTGAAGAGGTAAGGGCTGGCAAGGGCCAAGAAGATGAAGGTGTCAAACTCGTGGTCAAACTATTATATTCTCTCTCAAGGTATCACCAAGGTATATATTCCATAACTTATAAGTGTTCAAAACAACAACAGTACATTTTATCATCACCTTATAAGGAAGGTCCATACCACATCCATACCCACTCCATACCACAACAGGTGCACATCAGTGAGTTTTATAACACGAGATTTGCACACCCTAATCATCTTTCGAATCAACAACAGTCACAATTTCCTAATGAGTTAATTTGCACTCCACACAAACATGACTACATTAAAGAACACTTCCACTGGAAAATTTTAAGATCTGAAACCATAAACATCGAATGGACTATCAAGATTTAAACTTGAAAATTTCTTTGATTTCTCAACTTTGTTGTCAACTGCTGAACTATTACCATCAGCATTGTTGCCAATAATATCTGAAAATACATTTTTGCCAATTCCTGTACAGCATGAGACTGAAAAAGAGAGTGAAAAGAGATACCTTTGCTTTTAGTAACCATACCAAACTTGGATTGTGCTATGCAGCTTCCATGATCTAATAACACATAGTCAGCTAATAAGCTTTAAAATCATATGAAAAAGAAGCAAAACTATAAGGCATCCTAAATAATGTGTAAATAACGAGCACATAAAAATTAAATGTGAATTAAGTCTAAGTATCCCACTACTTGTTCAATATTTTTGAAATGCATCTTCATCACATCTTCATACCTCAGGCTTTACATGCATATTCAACATAGAAACGAAATAGTATCGTTTTAACTAGACAAGATAAGTTTAAAGCATAATTTTCATCTCTTTCAACTTTAACACTCTCTAAGGTCCCTGTGTTAAAGTTGAAAATCATACAAAGACAATAAATAACAGCAGTAGTAAAACTAACTCAAACTAGTAAATATAGCTGAAAAGCATACAAAGACAATAAATAACATCAGTAGTAAATCTAACTCATGTCTAACTCAAAGTACAAAGAAAACAAATAATATAACCCACTAGGAGAGTTGAAACGTGGTTGAAACCTTATACTCAACAATATTTTTTTAGATCGGATCTTGTCTATTAAGAGACAAGTCACTACAGTAACAAAGGACGGATCATTAGTCAACCAAGGGGGCCACAACAAAACAAACCACAAACCCACAAGGTCAAGTTGAACTATATAAGGTGGAAAAGCAACTCCTTTATAGGACCAACAAGATCGATAATATTTTCTCTCTCTCAAGGTACACTATTTTATATATTTTTGTCATCACTATATAATATTCATTAGTTATAGAAAGTCGAACCCACGTAGAACCAAATAAACAACTTATACAAGGAAGAGAAGTGAAATCCATAAAAAGTAGTTAGCTTGGAAACTGCAATTGCAACTGAAATACATAAATAGGCATCAAAGCAACTGCAAACCATCTCAAACAGACATAAACCATGACAAACGATGACAAAATAGTACTAGAAACAATATAGTATCGTTTTAACTAGACAAGATAAGTTTAAAGCATAATTTTCATCTCTTTCAACTTTAACACTCCCTAAGGTCCCTGTGTTAAAGTTGAAAATCATACAAAGACAATAAATAACAGCAGTAGTAAATCTAACTCAAAGTACAAAGAAAACTAATACGATAACCGACTATGAGATTTGAAACCTTCCTTATATTCAGCTTAGCACACCCATACAGTGTAGCAAAGATATCAATCCACACAAGTCTGAACACATAGTGTTCATCTCTTTCAACTTTAACACTCCCAAAGGTCCACATTCGGGGTTATTAAAGTTGAAAGAGATGAAAATTATGCTTTGAACTTATCTTTTCTTAATCTTGTCTTGTTACATCTGAAAATCATACAAAGACAATAAATAACATCAGTAGTAAATCTAACTCATGTCTAACTCAAAGTACAAAGAAAACAAATAATATAACCCACTAGGCGAGTTGAAACGTGGTTGAAACCTTCCTTATACACAACAATATTTGTTTAGATCAGATATTGTCTATTAAGAGACAAGTCACTACAGGAACAAAGGACATACCTGAGAGAGAATAAATCCAGTTACCTAGTCGACAAGCAAGGAATCCCTAATTACTGGAGAAGCAGAGCAAGGAATCCCTGTCGTTTAATCAGGTTTAAGTGGACTAAGACATTTGTTGCACTGTATGAGTGTTTGGGTTTGCTTAAGGTGAACCGTAAGGAAACCCCAATTATTGGAGAAGCAGACCTAGAAACAACAATCCTTAAAATATCAGGTAATGATGAAATTTCACACAGAAAACGTGCACACACCAGATCTCTTTTTGTAGCCCATACAAATCCCATGGATTTCTTACAACTTAGCACACTCAAACAGTGCAACAGAGATATTAGACCACTCAAGTATGAAACCATGAGGGTTTCGTTGACGGACCAATACCATATCACATCCGTTCATATTGGGGGCTTAATAATTATAAAAAAAAAATTATATTGGGAAAGTTATAAATCAATGTAATATTGTTAGATGTTTGAAAAATTCATATATTTTGGGGCAAATTCAAATAGATAACAATATTACATTGATTTATAACTTTCACAAACAATTTACCTTCACGTCAACATTTCGTCAAACACATTGGAAACATATTGGGGTATTAAATAATCATGAAAACCAAAAACTTATATTGCTTATATATTAAGGGGCAAATGGGTTTTTTATTTAATATAACAATACACAAATACTTTGGTGTATTTTTTATATGGGTGGGATGACAAATATCTGTGAAATGGCAATGAGGCAAGGCTCAGGCTTTACATGCATATTCAACATAGAAACAAAATAGTATCGTTTTAACTAGACAAGATAAGTTTAAAGCATAATTTTCATCTCTTTCAACTTTAACACTCTCTAAGGTCCATGTGTTAAAGTTGAAAATCATACAAATACAATAAATAACAGCAGTAGTAAAACTAACTCAAAGTAGTAAATATAGCTGAAAAGCATACAAAGACAATAAATAACATCAGTAGTAAATCTAACTCATGTCTAACTCAAAGTACAAAGAAAACAAATAATATAACCAACTAGGAGAGTTGAAACGTGGTTGAAACCTTATACTCAACAATATTTTCTTAGATCAGATCTTGTCTATTAAGAGACAAGTCACTACAGGAACAAAGGACATACCTGAAAGAGAATAATTTCAGTTACCTATTCGACAAGCAAGGAATCCCTAATTACTAGAGCAGCAAAGCAAGGAATCCTCATGGTTTAAGCAGGTTTAATTTGACTAAAATATCTGTTGCATTGTATGAGTGTTTGGGTCTACTTAAAGTGAACCATAAGGAAACCGCAATTACTGGAGTAGCAGACCCAGAAACAACAATCCATAAAATATCAGGTAATGATGAAATTTCAAACACAAAACGTGCACAAACCAAATCTCCATTTGTATCCCATACAAAGCCCATGGATTTCTTACAACATAGCACACTCAAATAGTGCAACAAAGATATTAGACCACTCAAGTATGAAACCACGGGGGTGTCGCTGACGGACCAGTACCAATAAAAATACATAAATATTTTGGGGTATTTTCTATATGGGACGGCTGACAAATATCCGCGAAATGGAAATGGAAGGGATCACGGCCGGATGAGAAATCAAGTTGAGGGGCTTACTAGTACGCAGGGTTGAGAGGCTTACCAGTACACAGGGAAATCAAAATTGGAGGGTCAACATAAGATCAAGATTCAACAAGAGGGGTCAAGAAGATGAAGGTGTCAAACTCGTGGTCAAACTATTATATCTCTCTCAAGGTATCACCAAGGTATATAATCCATAACTTATAAGTTCTCCAAACCACAGCAGTACATTTTATCAACACCGTATAAGGAAGGTCCATACCACATCCATACCCACTCCATACCACAACAGGTGCACAACAGTGATTTTTATAACAAGAGATTTCCACACCCTAGCCATCTTTCGAATCAACAACAGTCACAATTTCCTAATGAGTTAATATGCACTCCACACAAACATGATGAAATTAAAGAACACTTCCACTGGCAGATTTTAAGATCTGAAACCATGAACATCGAATGTACTATCAAGATTTAAACTTGAAAATTTCTCTGATTTCTCAACTTTGTTGTCAACTGCTGAACTATTACCATCAGCATTGTTGCCAATAAATCCACCACAAGTTTGAGGAAAAAACAGTAAATCCACCTACAAATTGATGAAGAAAGCTAATCAAGGGCTGCTAGCAATTCGAGGTAGAAAATGTGGGTCATAAAATAGATTAAAAAATATTTTTTCGCTCTAAAATTTTGAAACAAGGAAGATAATCTAGTGGTCTGCTTTAGTTAATACTTTGCTTATGCTTGCCCAAAGATACTATTGTATGGTAGAAATAGTTTAATATTCCCATTAATACTTCTTATAGAAATAAACCAAAAAATAAAATAACTAACAAAAACATTCCACAAATATTTTTCCAATGTCAGGGAAATGCTCATCTTCTGGAAAGTGAAAGAAAGTCTAGATAAATATTTGTAAACCTTAGGGAAAATCTCTGAAATATTCAATATAATTAGATAACTATATAAAATTACATTTCTTTTGGATAAGTTTGCATTTGATAATGAATATATAAGTTCAATATTAGATTTTTCTTCACTAAATGGATGAAAGAACAAGTGCACCTATTCCTCTCACAAGACGAGGAACTAGCTACTTGTGAGAATAACTGTATGGAAAAACTCTACATCTGTGAAGCATTTGTATCATGATGCCTACACCAATGAATTAGAGGTTTGTTCTAACTCCTATCTCTCAAAGTGGCATGTGATCCAAACATACCTTACATGAAAATTGGCCAAAATGAGAAAGTATGTTAAATACTTCCTCTATAGACAACATTAATAAATCATTTTACCACCTTTCTATCTTAGGAAGGAGGTCTCCTATTTATCGTAGGATCATACCATTATTATAAATTGCATAAGTTTCCATATGAAGTGGGGTGTTCAATTTATTCTGACACCTATGTATAAATGTTTTCAATTGTGGGTATAAGCTAGGATCACTCTTATTTGTGATGGATTTAACCCACTCACACATAACGTAAATATTATAAAACATCTCACCTAAACGAGGGATGTTTGTATCCTTGTAATGAAGAATATCACATATAGGCTCTACAAATTCAAGGACAAATCTAACAAATTCAAGGACTAAATAATACCTGTAAAAACATAACGATGATAAAAAAACTCTACCAAGTTTTGAATTAGTTGACTTTTTCCTATGTATTTTGAAACTCTTATTAGCTTAGGATTATAACATATTTTTTTAGGATGTTCTCCCAAAAAGTGGCCAACTACGTTAAGTAAGCTAAGTGATCATAAACATTAAGCTAAGGGATCAATAATCAAATCTGACACGAAGAATTTATGTCACTAAGGACTTTGGAAATGAATATTTGTGTTTGTTTTTATGCCATCATTATTACTCCAATTTCAATTTGCAGTTTGTAAATGGATTTTGAGAAGAAATATAGCTACGCCATATGATAGGGAATTGCCTCAGTAGTGGACTTCATAGCTGTTGACCAATTGTAAACAATGAGTGGGAATGACCATGCATGGAATCAGATTGGGTGTATGGAAGATGCATTAATACTATATTTTGTTTCCTATCTACAATGTTGAAAATCTAGGTTGCAGATTGTGGGGGATCATGTTTATAGTGTAATATAAATGTTATTTCTAGGGGGAATACATCAATAATGTTCAAAAAGGACACACTTAGTAATTTTGCAATTTCAGTTCTTTGTAGTCTTAAAATTTCAAGTTTTATTGTGATGTCATCTCAATATAACATTAATTTATGTCTACGAAATTATTTTAATAAAGTACTACCATTAACTAGTTTGTACTATGTAGTTAAAAGGATCAGCTGAGTTTGCGGCAAGTGCTGGAAACTTCAAACTAAAAAACATGAGGAATGTCTGTGACTGCAGTCACAACCATTTTTGCACATTTGAAGCCCTCATGGGGTGGAATCCCACTGGAAACACAAAATTTTAGTATATAATGAATTGCATCCTCAACAATAGATAATAAATGCATGATACATAGGTTTTTTTTTCAATCGAGGGTTTCTATCCCTTGACCTAAAATCTGTATTCCTCAGTTTGTGTTATATGGGTCATTGGGATTCTTCTTTGGCAGCAACAACAGCTTGATTTATATGCAACCATTTATAGAATAACCCAAACACACTGATACTTATGAGGGAAATAAATTAAGGTTAACCAAGTTTATGCTTATATGGACAAAAATCTGTTGAAGTAACTCAAATTGCTGGTAAATAGGTTTATGTCGAGGGAAGAAGGGTTTTTTTGTTCTACTAGGTAGGAAATCTACTATTAGGGTTGGGTAGGTTATTTCAACTAGTAGAACATCTGGGTTTTTCACTAGAAAACAAAAGTGGTATCATTCAAATTGGGTTATTTTCACAGACTGACTATTTGCTTCTGAGACCATCACAAGAACTTTGTTGTCTCCAAAAATGAGAAAGTGGCTTAGTTCTACCAGGTAGGAAACTGGGTCAAGGAAATTTATTTGTTTCTCTTGAACAAACTGGTGGGTTCTATCACTTCAATTAAAGAAATAAACAACACTCATCCCCTGATACCAGCAGCTGAATTGGACCAAATTGGACCAAATAGAGACAATTTGGAGAATTCAAATCTAATTGCACACACAATATTAACTTCATATTCGCACTGAAAAGTGAGACATTTAATTCAATCTCATAAAAAACATATTTGATATAGTTGTATATTGAAATACCATATGAGAACTAATTGCACACACAATATTGGGTGTCGCTGACGGACCAATACCATATGAATACCAAAACATATTTGATATAGTTGTAGTTTGAAATCAGTAAAGCACAGAACCCTAATCAATTTGATAGGAACCCAATTCAAGCAAAATCCACACAAACCCATTTAATACCAATGCAATCACACAACCCTAACCAATTTTAATACAAATGCAAATCTAGCACATGGTCCCATAAACAGTTCATATAATTATGGAAGCATTGCAACATGCTTTCTAACACTTTGACTGCCAAACATCTAGCACTTACTAAGAGGTGGAAAACCATGTCATAGTTATGGCACGTGACCTTCCTTGTGAACAATAAGATGTAACAGATATAAGATGTAACTTGGAAAGCAATAACAAACACTTTCATTGAGAGGCCTGCAAAAGTTTTGAAATTACCTTTGCTATAACTCTTTCTAGAATGAGATCATGCATGCTTTAATTCTCTTGCAAGGAAAGTGCAGCATGGACTTCCTGCAAAAACATGAAAAAGAGAGAATTAATGACCTTGCTTGTAGAATTTCTGGCAAAATGAAACATGCCATCAAGTGAATACTTGTTAAAATAGATTTGAGTAGTTTTTGGCAGTTGAGGAAAAGTAAAGTGGCCTTGAGGACAATCCATTTTGCAGGCCTGATGATCATCAATCCTGACTGATATTTACTACTTCTGTTACTACTGCTGTTGTTTATATGTACATATTTTATTTACTACTATTGTTATTCCATTTAAGAAAACATTTAGAAAACACATTTCAAGAAACACACATTAAGTAATATTCCATTTAAGTATTGAAGTAGAAAAAGAAAGTATATGAAAACTCTAACATGGGCATGGGAACCAAAATTTGACAAACAAAAACTTGTTTCATCCTTTTAAAAGTAATATTAAACATAATTGTTCAACTAGCCAACCGTTCAAGAACCCTCAAGAACCATGCTTCAAAAATGCATAAGGAAATATTTGATGATCGATAACTTCACATTGAGTTATCCCAACCGTTCAGCATCCAAACCATTCACCGCACCTAAAGATAAGAGAAATTAAAATCAGTATGAAATTGATACAAACAAATCAACGATAATACAAAAAAAATACTTTATAAATAAGTTATAAGATAGTAGTAGAAAAGATAAGAGAAATTAGAATGTTTTGAAAACTTCACCATATTTAAATTTTTTATGAAATCCGCATAAATTCTGTGGTCGCTTTCTTCTAACTTGTATGTGTCATTCTTGATATTGTATGATAGTTTTGTCGTTTCTATAACAGATTCAAGTTGTATGAATAGATGATCTGTCGAATCATACTTGTACATGTGTTTCCCCTTTATTTTATTGTACCAACAACATTGAAGCTCGACACCTTCAGGCCTATCCAAAATATCAATGTCATTATGGTAATCAAACACCCTATTACCATCCTTCTTTCTTATTCTTTGAACTCTTCCAATGTACCAAGTCCCACAAGAAACGTCATGCTTTGTACTTTGAGATACACCTTTTCTTGTAGTACGTTCAGCTACAGCTATAGACTCGCTCTCAAACAACACTTCACAATCTGATCCAATTCCAAAACCAATTGCAACACCCTTTTTGGGGGCCCTCTCATCTCACCTGAAGTATACTCCATTCCTCACTTTAGTCAATATATCTTTCAATAATGTCGGATTTTCATTCAATTGACTAACCAAACAATATTTGTACATGTCCTTGCCTTCGAGCTCCACCACTAGTTTGGTAGTTATGTTTACATTCTCATCAACGAAATTAAAAATTCCATCCAACTCGTGCCTCCACTCACTTTCCATCATTTTCAATTCACTATCATTGAGTACCATAAAAGACGAAGATTGGAATATGGGTGTGGAATGACCTGATGGAGAATTATCAACTACTTCATCCACAACTTTAAATGTTGAATCATTGTGATCCTCTATCCATGGTTTAAACCACCAAGAATCTTCTATGTGTCTTTTTGGTTGCATGCCAAGACCTAGTAAAATTCCCTGTGCATCCTCCAATCCTATCTTGAGAGATTCTATAATTTTATCATCTATGGATATTGAATCATATTGTGACAAGACGTCACCTTCCTCTATTGTTTGTTGATGCAATTTATTCCAGATACTCATTTGTTTCTTATGAGATTTATTGAAATGAATCCCTTGGAGATTCAATTCTTCTTCAACAACTCTATTAAGGGTTCCAATAGCAGGAATTAAGCTAGTGAAATCATATTCCCTCTCTACTCCAAACATGCCACTAGCTTTGCTAAATAATTTCTCACATACATCTGACCCAGTCAGGTGCAATGCACATGGCAAGTTAGAGTATTGATCACGAAATAATCTCATCAAAAAAACCACAAAGTGGCAAGAAATTTTCACATCTTGATATGCCTCTCTACTAATTAAATTAATGTTGACATTAGTATTTGCTTGTTCTTTGACCCAGCATAGCCATAACGTGAAGAAATGATGGAATCTTAAAGAATTTCACACCCTTTCCCAAAGAGTCAAACTAGGAGACAATAAAATATCAATATAGTCAGCAACGATTGCTAGATAGGTCTCTGTACCCGATGTCCTCTTTGTATTTCCAGTTGTACTTCTCATTTCCTTCAAGCACCTCTAGACATGCCTTGAAGCAATGCGTTGTGTTTAACCCCAGTTTTGGAGATCAAGCCTCTCTGTATCCTCAATTTTAAGCTTGTGGTCATCCACTTTAAAAGTGTTATAAACCATTCTTACATGGTTAAAACTAATCAACTCTTCTCCAACAATCAAATCTCGTTGACCACTAAACAAAGGATTCACTAGCTTTTTGTCATTTTGGATGTAATCCTGGTCATGAAGTCCTGTTACTTTAAAGCCATCATAAAGCCCAGTTATCCTCCACCCTTCCCAGGTGTTGTGATGAAAATGCACCTATAGTTCAGAGGAGAAACTACCAACTTAAGGTGATAAAGATAGACTTACAAGCATTCTGTAAGTTCAACAAATAAGTAAAAAGATTAGTGTTTAGGGATGTATGCACCTTATTCAGAAGGTTGATCCTAGCTTTGCCTCCCTCTCTCTTCAATGCTTATCCAGTGTCGCAATGTCCACACTTGCAAAAAAACTTGATACCTTTCTCAAATACATTTGACTACATACATAAGACTGATATCCATAATAGAAGAAGACATCAAACTACAAGCAAACTGTAATCAAATCCAAGACACACATGAAATAGGTCATATTTGGAAAGAGAAGAACGTCTGTTCTTTATTAATGAATGAAAGCAAGTACATAAAGTTATACCTTCTTTCAAGCTTGGCACTTCACAAAACCTAGATTCAAGGTCTCCTGCTTCTGTTCTCCAAGGATCCCAACCTCTAATCAGTTGTGCTAGGGTTTATGAGAAACCGAGGCACAAGAGAGGGGGATGAGGGTCTCCATTCCTACAGCATAACAATGTTCTAGACTTGGTCCCCTCACATGGCCCTTCTACCCTCCTTATATAGTCAGTAAAGGAGAGTAAAAGAAGTTATAACCGCTCAGGAGGTTTCCCAACCAACTTAACTTACTCAAATTCTGAGATTTTGACCAAAAAAGGGGTGTACGCTACTATTTCATAGTGGAGTAGCGCCCAGGAGGGGTTGAGTGCTACTATTGTACACTGGAGTACGGTACAGGTGCTAGTTTGTTAAGGTAGAGTAGTGCCCATGTTGAAAAATGGCCAAAAACAGGCTTTTCTGCTCATTTTTAGGAGATGGTTTGGTCTGGAAAAATGTTCCCAAGGGTTGTAATCATCAAATGGGTAAAGAATGAGGTAATTTCAACCATTTTTAGTGTTCCAAATGACTCCTCCATCCACAAGTGTCCTATTGTGTGACTGAACTTGATCTCAAGAAGTGTCATCATGCGACCAAGGGAAGCAAGTGTCGTCACGGACGAAGAGGTGTCATTTCAAGCTATAAAAGATGCCCCCTAATGTATGATGTTAGAGGGAGTGCAAGAAACAATGGCCGAAATACATTATGAATCCTCTCTATATCCTCAATTTTAAGCTTGTGGTCATCCACTTTAAAAGTGTTATAAACCATTCTTACATGGTTAAAACTAATCAACTCTTCTCCAACAATCAAATCTCGTCGACCACTAAACAAAGGATTCACTAGATTTTTACCATTGTGGATGTAATCCTGGTCATGAAGTTCTGTTACTTTAAAGCCATCATAATGCCCAGTTATCCTCCACCCTTCCCAGGGAATTTGATATCTCATTCGTGTCATTGAGTAATACTCCTTCAACATAAGCATTCTTCTCCTACTATCCCCATCTGAGGAATGACCAATAATAGGTCCTAAAAAATGTTCCACATGTTTCTTCCATAGGCCTTCTATTTTTACCCATTGTCGATGGATAAAATTTGCATCAAATCTATTGCGCGTTGGATGAACAACCACAAACAAATGATGAATCTTCTCATGTAAAGGGTTTGCAATAATAACACATGCATAATGGCCAATCACACAATTCTTGAAAGAATCTGTAATAATATCATAGCCTGCAACGCCATCACCAACTGTCACCAAGAAATGTGATTGACACTTATGTTCTTCTTTCTTACCACAATAACCCACCACTGTATCACTTTTTGCTACCCACCTGACATATTTTTTCACAACAGTTTCATCTTCAGCAAGGCATACCGGAATTGGGCCCTCTATACAATGTTTGGCTTTATAAGAAGCATACACTTTTCTGATTGCCTCAAAAATGTACTCCTGATCCCCTAGGATACATGTCAATGATTTTCTAACTTTCCTTAAAGTCGTAGATATCAAAGGGCCATCCAGATTCAAGCTACTAAAGCTATGTAATCTAGGACCTCCCCATAACTTAATCATCTCATAAATGGATTTAGTGGTGCACTATATCTTCTCCCTGACTTTGAACGAACTAGTTTGTGAAATATATCTTGAACAAATTCCCAAACTGCATCTTTACCTTGTAATTTTCCTTGCTTATGAGGCTCACACACATCCTTGCAAAACCTGAACACATCGTTCCTTCTTGCAGATTCGAACAAATTTTCCATTAGAGACCTCGTTCTAATAGATAGTGTAGCAACCTTTGTCCTCTCCCACCAAAGAGATCTCATTGTTAATCTATGTGTAGCATTTGCATCTCTTGCAACAATTTTGAGTTCAGTTTGAGTCAAATGGTCCAACCTTCTCCCTTTCCCTGTATCTCTCCCATATCTTTTGATGTTGCTCCTTTATTCGCGATATAAACGCATCCGAAATTCATCACAATTAGGTATCAACTTACAAATATTGCATGTCCATCAATCAAAAGGGATTCATGTTTCATAAACCCTCTTGCAATGAATATGTTTGTATGTATCGTTAATACGACATTCAACACCATAATAACATAGTGTTCTCTTGGTATGTTTCTCTATGGCCCACAATTTTCCACCATGTTGGTCATCCATTAGAACCTTTGTGTCCAATCTCTCCCCTCTTCTATCAAGATAGGGATCCCAATACCCCCAACATAGTAATATTGGGGGAGGCAATTGTCCTAGAATAAGATGAAAAAACACATTAGAAAATGATCTACGAACTGCTACTAACAAGTAATAACAAATAAAGTAATGTGAAAATTCAAATTCAAATTAAATTAAAACTTGGGTAATTAACACACCTAAAGTAGAAGCATGTGAACTTGTAGAAACCCCATGTAATGGTGATGGTAGTGGTGGGACCAAGAACTTAGTCAAACTTTGTTGGGACTTAACATTGGTAGGCTTCTTCGGTCTCCCAGCTGTTCCACTCCTCGACCACTAAACAAAGGATTCACTAGCTTTTTACCATTGTGGATGTAATCTTGGTCATGAAGTTCTGTTACTTTAAAGCCATCATAATGCCCAGTTATCCTCCACCCTTCCCAGGGAATTTGATATCTCATTCGTGTCATTGAGTAATACTCCTTCAACATAAGCATTCTTCTCCTACTATCCCCATCTGAGGAATGACCAATAATAGGTCCTAAAAAATGTTCCACATGTTTCTTCCATAGGCCTTCTATTTTTTCCCATTGTCGATGGATAAAATTTGCATCAAATCTATTGCGCGTTGGATGAACAACCACAAACAAATGATGAATCTTCTCATGTAAAGGGTTTGCAATAATAACACGTGCATAATGGCCAATCACACAATTCTTGAAAGAATCTGTAATAATATCATAGCCTGCAACGCCGTCACCAACTGTCACCAAGAAATGTGATTGACACTTATGTTCTTCTTTCTTACCACAATAACCCACCACTGTATCACTTTTTTCTACCCACCTGACATATTTTTTCACAACAGTTTCATCTTCAGCAAGGCATACCGGAATTGGGCCCTCTATACCATGTTTGGCTTTATAAGAAGCATACACTTTTCTGATTGCCTCAAAAATGTACTCCTGATCCCCTAGGATACATGTCAATGATTTTCTAACTTTCCTTAAAGTCGTAGATATTGAAGGGCCATCCAGATTCAAGCTACTAAAGCTATGTAATCTAGGACCTCCCCATAACTTAATCATCTCATAAATGGATTTAGTGGTGCACTATATCTTCTCCCTGACTTTGAACGAACTAGTTTGTGAAATATATCTTGAACAAATTCCCAAACTGCATCTTTACCTTGTAATTTTCCTTGCTTATGAGGCTCACACACATCCTTGCAAAACTTGAACACATCGTTCCTTCTTGTAGATTTGAACAAATTTTCCCTTAGAGATCTCGTTCTAATAGACAGTGTAGCAACCTTTGTCCTCTCCCACCAAAGAGATCTCATTGTTAATCTATGTGTAGCATTTGCATCTCTTGCAACAATTTTGAGTTTAGTTTGAGTCAAATGGTACAACCTTCTCCCTTTCCCTGTATCTCTCCCATGTCTTTTAATGTTGCTCCTTTATTCGCGATATAAACGCATCCAAAATTCATCACAATTAGTTATCAACTTACAAAGATTGCATGTCAATTAATCAAAAGGGATTCATGTTTCAAAAACCCTCTTGCAATGAATATGTTTGTATGTATCGTTAATACGACATTCAACACCATAATAACATAGTGTTCTCTTGGTATGTTTCTCTATGGCCCACAATTTTCCACCATGTTGGTCATCCATTAGAACCTTTGTGTCCAATCTCTCCCCTCTTCTATCAAGATAGGGATCCCAATACCCCCAACATATTAATATTGGGGGAGGCAATTGTCCTAGAATAAGATGAAAAAACACATTAGAAAATGATCTACGAACTGCTACTAACAAGTAATAACAAATAAAGTAATGTGAAAATTCAAATTCAAATTAAATTAAAACTTGGGTAACTAACACGCCTAAAGTAGAAGCATGTGAACTTGTAGAAACCCCATGTAATGGTGATGGTAGTGATGGCACCAAAAACTTAGTCAAACTTTGTTTGGACTTAACATTGGTAGGCTTCTTTAGTCTCCCAACTGTTCCACTTTTGAACATAACTGTATCATGCAATGCCTCGTCTGTAGTAGTAGTGTGCTTCCTTGATTTCATGTGTTCATTTATAGAAATGACAATATTACCACTTGTCGGCACCAAAGAGAACCATCTATTGCATCGTGTACATTTCACTCTTACTTTTTTCTTGTCCTCATAGTTTGCAAGTGTTTCTTCCACCACCTTGAACAAATTACGCTCTTGCGTTTGGTTGAAATCATCTAGAAGTTTGATTGCTTGATCAATCTCAAGTTGATCCTTAGCCACGGTTGTCTGCTTTGCTATGTTACATGAAGGAATTTCATTAATTCCCAACATTGAAATGTGACGTTGATGGGATAATGTTTTCATATGATTTTTTTTGAAGTTACAAACCATTCGCACTGCCAAGGATACTTCCCCCATTCCATAATCAATGCCACAAATTTCACAACGGATCTTTATTTTAGGTTTTCCATTTTCTGAATATACCTTGAGTGTTAGCTTCTCCTTGACAAACTCTTCCATTAATTATTCACTTTATGTTCCCAAGATGCCAATACATTAAGATCAACCACTACAACTTGTTCCACTGACTCGGCCCACACAATCAACCACTTCAACTTCTTCCACTGACTCGGACCCATGATCAACTCTTGGTTGTTTTTGAATAGGTTCCTCCACATTCCCTTCAATGTTTTCAGATATTGGTGGTCCTTCCATTACATGTGATTGAAATGATTCAACAACCATTGTGTCTACTTTCCTCTTCATGCCTATATTTGTTGTTGTGGGTTTCCTTTTTTCTCTTGCTTTGTATTTAAAGGATGTCCAATTGGTACAATAAAATCAAAAGGATATTCGATGATTTCATCATCCACAAATTCACAACGGATATCAGCATATGTACAACCTTTTCAATACTTAATTGTGCCAAGGACACAATTCTCTTCACCAATAAAAATTGCAAAGTTCTCAACATCACTTGGATGCAGCTGCATTTCCATCCATGTGTACCCTCTAGTTGGTTAAGAAATGAATAAAATTATAACAATTTTTTCAAAAGTTTGGATATAATATGGCTACGAAATGAGGTGATTGCATCCATAAATAAATTAAAAAAAAATAATTCAAATTTACACATGCATATTAGTTCATTAAAAAAACAAAGAGCTAGGAAGCAATGTATGCACTTTCAATTCGAATCTCTAAAAAGGATGAAGAAATCTTAGATGAAACACCTTGAAACAAAATGTATTGTCAGTGGATTATTCAAATAGCCCTCCCCAAACTAAAGAGTCAACTTCAATGTACCTGCAGAAGATCAAAAGGTGATCAAAGAAAGAGATGAAAAAGATAGAAACTCTCCCTTCAAATGATGCTCATAATCATTAATTTTTTTTATGGGTTTAGAATATTTACCGATGTTGAATTATAATAAAAAAATTTATGACTTTAATTATTGTTAAGTCATTTCTAGTCCAAAACTACTGCATCTAAGACTAGGAGATCCTAGTGACCATGAAAGACCATGAATCACTAACATTCCATTTCATATTTAAATGATCTATGATTGGGTCCACTTCATCTTTATTTCCACTTCCAGTACAGAAAACATGATTACAAGGCCATTGGGGAAAAAGTCCAGAGAGTTTATCTCAGAATATTTAGGAGGACTTGAAAAGCCTGGAAAACAACGTTACAAATCGTAGCTGTTGCAACTAAGTCTGAGTGATATGACACAGTCAACCCCACAATGGAAGATGAGCATAGTCACGCAGCTACTGCAACTAAGTCTGAGTGAGATGTCAACCGACCCACAGTGGAAGAAGAGCACAGGCACATGCTCCCCAGGAAAACATCAAATTTATTTTCAAGCACTGTCTATGTTTGCAGACATGTATCGTTTAATGAGATTGGATGCACCACTTTTTGTATGTGGGTCGACAATAGGTATTCCTTTTTTTAGAGCACTCTGGCCTCCATGGTAGAGCAAATTTGGTTTTGTAATCAAGCATTGTCTACATTTACAGTCCTCTATGTTATTCATTATGTGTTGTTGTATTAGGTTGGTTGTACCACTTTTTGTATGTGCTTTGACAATAGGAAGTCCTTTGTTAAGATTAGTCTAGCACCCACAGTAGGGCAACTCTGATTTTGTAATCCTGAATAGCAAACTATCCCTTGTATATATTTTGTATACATTAATATAAACACTTTGGCATAAAAATAAGGATACAGCACATAAACCATAGAGACAGTATTCCCACAGATATCGATACATGGAGAGGGTTGATCTTGTAAGTCAGCTCAAGGACCCTTATTATTTTATCAAATCAATGGAGTTTACAGAAATCAGAGTGGCACAAATGCATAAAGATAAATAAGCTCACCTAAATAAAAGTGAATTTTACAATTATTTTGTTATTTGTATATGTTCTTGGAAATTTCATCATTTAACCCCTCAACAATTTTGCATGGGGAAAATATTTGTAGCACATTTAGAGGCCACAAATAATTCATCTCCAAACAATTTACTCATTTTGAAGAGGGAATAAAAAGAAAGGATTCAAAGACAAATTATAAACCAAGAATCTTAGATTACAGTTTTACAGGGAAACCCTACCAAATATTGAATAATGCAATCCAAGATTGATATTAATCTCTACAGCCAAACAAAAAACTAAAGCTAAAATGACAAAGGCCTCCCAGAATCTGGTAAATCAATACATGGCAGCCATCAAATTCATCTGTGATATTTTAGGCTTGCTGGTGATTCTTCTAAATTAAAGCAAGGAATACAATAAATGTACTTCCATTCCACTTAGCACAAATTGACCAGATTGACAATGAAGTAAAAAATATTTGCACTCCCAGAAAAAGCATGCCTATTTGGCCCCATGTTACATGAATCAGGGATGGTGGTGGCTGATATCCAAATTTTGGGATTAAAGATTCAACAAAATATCTTTTTGTAAATATATATAGATACAAAAAATCAACAACATACATAATCTAGATAATCAATATTTAATATTTATAGCATCTTAAACATATAATAATACATTAAGCAATGAGCACATGAAAAAATCAAAGAATGAACATTGAACACAGTTCATATCAAGATGTTTTCATATTAATGCAATTTTTAACTTAAAAAAGTGGAGAAAGCAACATACATAACATGATACTGTAAAACACTAGAGCTACAGATGAGCTCCAAGTCCCTATAAATAATTTAACAAGTTACATGGCACAAGCATCCACATAAGTTTCTTTGAGATTCTGAGGTCCTTGATATTCACCCTTCCAATAGGAAATCAAGGAAATTTGTGTGTACATATAGAAAGATCCTTTACCTTTAACAAGACTTGATTTTCTCCATAGAAACTTGAAAGGTAACCTATTAAATACCAATAATTTTCAAATGTTGAAGAGGTTGTCTAATAAAAAATGGGAATGGAAATAGGATAATGTTCAAGAGTCTTATAACGATAATTATCCCACAAAATTTCCCTATCAAAAAGTACCTATGCATCTTCGTATGCTACATTTTCAGTGGCACACATGGAAACAGAATGCAGAATTTTCAGTTACAATGCTCAAAACTAGGAAATGTTTGCAAAGACATTGATCCCTTATGTGCCCATCACTATGCAAAACTACAACTTTGAAAAGTACAAATCTGTCCGAGTACTTGCAAGTTAAACTCACACCAAATCACAAAAAGAACATGCACATATGATTCTCAGTTATTTACAAAGTTATAAGAGAACTTATGATTTAGACCCAACAAGTTGAAACAACGATGAGCTTCCTTTTCCCTACAAGTGACATAGAGTTTTCTACTCTGTTTAACTAAAACATTGGCGGCTTAGAATAATCCACGTGTGTTGTATGTTGCATAACATCATTGTGGATTGAGGTGAAAAGTTGTATGGTGATGTTCCCTTGTCTCATCATCATGATTTGGGCTACAAGCAACAACTCTATCAATTTGCGGATGCAAATGCTGAAATCTTGAGAGAACAACTATCCAATTACCTATCACAGAAAGCACATGAATGACCTATATGAATCACATGTTTTCTTTTTGCTAAAAAATGTGTTTATCATATTTTAATGGAATCTACTATCTTCCATGGATTTCAAGTGTAATCTAGAAGAGAAAAATAATTCATTTAATAATGAGTTGGAAGATAAAGAGTCTTCATTTAAGAATGGGTTAAGGTGATTGTAAGCGACTACAGTATTCAGAAACTAAGATATTTTTATTTCACTGATATTTAATTTATTAATATTATTTCTGAAATCCTTAATAAGAATTTCAATAACTAATTATCTAAGCACTTGTTCTTCCTTAGTTTAAAAATTTACAAAGTTTAAGTAATCATTTTTTATTAAACCAATAATTCTTCATTCATCATTAACTAATCCATTAAGTTATTAAATCTGTCAATAATGATTTAATCCACTGGTTCACTCGCTAATTTAGAAATCATCGACCGATGGTTCACTAACAATTTATACTAACATATTAACCTACTAGCACATTAACCACTAATTTGTTGATCCAATGACAATTCACATTCTAACTAGCACACTATCTAGTGGCACACTAACCCAGTAACAATTTTGTTACACTAATCCAATAATTCAATAACCCACTAATAGAATAACCATTGTCTCATTAATTCACTTACCCACTAAATAGGCTAACCATTAACCCAAACTCGAAAGCATTTCTAACACTAGAATTCTGTTATCTCAACACTTAGATTTACAATTCTATTATATAAACACTAAGGAAGATTCGAGGATGGATATTTCACTGCACATTTAATGGCATTGAAGAGCTAGGGGGCTGATGGATCTTGAGGTGACTACAATTCAGATCCCTTCAAAGGGGTTTTTATTTGGTCCTCTTTTCCACCCATGATGGAATCGCCCTAATAGAAACACTAAGAATAGAAGGGTTAGGTCCCCTTGTACTAAATTAACTTCCAACACTAGACATCCGATATGTAAAATAAAGTAGAAAATCAAAAGCATCTTTGGGTGGAAATCCACCTACCTAGATGAGCATAGGGTCCTATGGATTTGTCAAAGAAGGATTAAAAATGGCCAAATAATTATGTTCAATGTTTTCAATCTCCAGAGGACCAAAATATTCTAAGACAGGAGAAGGATGAACCTCTTTTGTTATCACAGTGTGTGTGTGTTGAGACCTCACAAAAATTCATCCTTATATGTTATGTAATTGGACCCAGAGTGATCAAAGTCTTCTCTAGTTGGGCTATGTAGAACAATGTAGGTCTTGTCTTCTAATTCACTATGGAGAATTTCAAATAGGTTTCTCTATCGTCATAATAGAGACAGTTTTGTGATCTTGGGAGGAGAGCCCCATTGCCTCCTAGATCGATGGGGTGATGGGTCAGGCACTTTGAATTTTAGGTTTAAATAAAAAAAATTACAAAAGAACAAACAATTAAACCTAAGTCCAACTAGACAAAAATCACCAAAGAGCACTCTCCTAAAAATATAAAAACAACAAGCAACAAACTTGCTCTCCGCAAAATTGGTCGAGGGCAGTTAAGACCCTAAATATGATTAGTGGGGAGCTGGAAAGAGGGCCTTCCAAATATCAACCTGGGAGAATAAGGGCCCAGTACTAACTAATGAAAGTGTAAGGAACAACTATAATAATCTTTTGAGAATCAATCACCTAAGGTGCAATTTCCCTCGTGAAGTAAGGAAATGTCAGAATGAGTTGAGACCAAGATCTACTATCTGCGTGGAGTATTGCGAGCACTTCCCACTTGCAATCACTTATTGGAAAACCAAGGAAGTGCCACTAAACATACCACTTCATGATTAGTAGTTGGGGGGAACAATTATGAGTTCAGCTTTTACATTGGGTATTAAATATAGGTAAAGTCCTACACCTATAACTCTATAAAGAAGGAATCACTTCAAGTAATATGTCAAATTTTCCCAAAGTACCCAATTACCCCACCCACCAGTTAATCTAGGTGCTAGGGGAATCATGATATTGACACTTGAACTAGATTTACCTACTGCTTGATGCTAATGTAAGATGTGCTTTCCTAGAAATATTTTTTTAGGAAAATATACTATTAGTACCAAGAATGCTCGCAGAAACATAAGGAAGGCAATATTAAAGGTGAAATTAGGGCAGGGAAAAAAATGGTTGTGGGAAGAAAAAACAATCCTAAAGTTTCTTAGAAGGTAGTTGCATGAGCTATCTCTAAAGCCAATAACCCAACTAACTGATCACTAAGGTGAAGTACCAGAGTCTGGGGATGGAGAGACCATGCCAATCATGGATGTTGATTGTAAAGTAATGCCACAAGAGGGTGTACAAGTTCCTGATGGGAAAATTTCACAAACAAATCAGAACAAACAAAATTATGTTGAATGTTCAGTACATAATAAATGCCAAAAAGAGAGAGACTTTGATGGAAAATGAAACCAACATTGAGTTGGAGACTCAGCAAAAACCTACAGAAGATGAAAGAATGGGGGACCAATTACTTCCAATTGAAAATGTCACATCACTTGGTTTGAAAAATAGTCATCACAATAGTGAGGAAGTTGAGGCTGTTAGAAGCACTGATGCATGTGCTCAAGCATCAACAAAGCCTGTTAATCTCACTCCAGTATAACATGTACCAAGTGATAGCTTGTTGGAGCATATAAAATTTCAACAGAGGTCATCAACAGTCATAAAATCAACTACACTTGGAACTCATCAAGGTAAGTGCATGGCTGATCAACAATCTCCTCTGCTAGCATACGTTTGAAGATCAATGAAGGAACTTTTGGATGCAAAACTGCAATTGGAGAAACTAGATATTTTGGTCCCCCTCCAACCAATTGCATAATAAGGTTGGACTTGGATATCAAGCTAAAAGAGCATTGATTCTCAGGAAAAAATGGAGAAGGATGGAGTATTGAGCGGATGGCTCATTGCACAAGATCTGGGAGAGTTTGTAGACATTTTTCAAAGGGAAAAGCTTGAAGAGTTCCATTTATTGCAATTAACCATTGGCACACACAAAGAGATGGGAGCACATGTTGTTGGGCCTCAAAGAAATATGATCCATGATATTGATCGGCTAATCCATCCTTACTATTTCAAATCCTTTTAAACTCATCTGACAGAGAAACCTAGAATGGAGCAGTCCTTGTTTTTGGAAGGAAGGAAAGGAAATGTTAATTTAATGGTTTCTTCCTATTCATATTTCAATCTTTAGTACATGACCAGACGAGAAATGCTTCTATGCTGATATATTTCAAAATGAAGAGCAAAACTACAAACAGATCGTGTTCCTACACCCTCCATTTCTGAAATTAATTCTAGCCAAGAAGGTTAAAAGAGGGTTCTGGACAAAAAATCCTAAGGATACCAAAAAACCCCATGATCGACAACACTGAATAATTTCCCAATGCTCTTACCGATAGGTTATGTGCATTATCCATTAAAGATGTCGATGGTTCCACCTCTGCTAAGGTTTTCATGTGAGGGTCGCTAAGACCAGAATCAAACCCAACTCACCCCCTCCCTCCCTTCCTATCTGAATGAATTAACCCAAAATATCATCGGCGTAACACCCTACTAAACGGCTAAATACTTCGTCAACCTCATCAGGCCCGATTGGCTTTGAACCATGACAACAAATGAAAGAATTCTTAATCACATCAACTCAAAGAAGTATTTTGCAGAAAAATATATGTCAAAATTTGAATCAAACCAAAATCCAGAAACTCACTGCCATAATCTATTTGAGTGTTCTACTCACCTTCTACTTCCTCCGCTCGCCCACAAATTAGAAGATTCCACAGCCAGCACTGCTAGCAACCTACATAAAATTTCAATAATAAACGACCGATGTTGCAACCCTCAATTCGGTCTTTTCGACTGTGGTCAATGAGATGTCTTAGGAGGAAGCATCACGCCTCAATCCCCTCAACCCTACATACTGTTAAGCCCCTCAACTCTGCATACTGGTAAGCCGTGGGTAAGCCCCTCAACCCTGCGTACTGGTAAGCCGTGGGTAAGCCCCGTGACCTTCCGTACTGGTAAGACGTGAGAAGCCGTGGGTAAGCCCATCAACCCTGCGTACTGGTAAGCCATGGGTAAGCCCCTCAACCCTGCATACTGGTAAGCTGTGGGTAAGCCCCTCAACCCTACTCGCCATTTCGGGGATATTTGTGAGCCCGCCCATATAAATAAGACCCCAATGTATTAGTGTATTACTATCTTAAATAAAAAAAACCATTTCCCCCTTAATATATAAGCAATATAATATTTTGGTTTTCATGATTATTTAATACCCCCAATATGAATGAACGTGATATTATATTGGCCCCCTAGTGAAGCCCCCGTGAGGAGCAGTACCAACATCAAAAGCTCTGTATCGAATGAATATAATAGAACTTACTGAACTTAAATCACACTTACAAGAATTAATTGACCAAAAATACATTCGACCTAGTGTTTCCCCTTCGGGAGCACCGGTCTTATTCGTAAAGAAGAAAGACGAAAGATTATGCATAGACTATCGACAATTATATAAAATGATTATTAAAAATTGATATCCTTTACCCCGGATAGACGCTCTATTTGATCAGTTCCAAGGGGAAACAATCTTTTCTAGAATAGATTTAAGATTCAGTTACCATCAGGTACGGATCAAAGATGAAGAATATTTAAAACTGCATTTAGAACCCGTTATGGACATTACGAGTTTGTCATAATTCCATTTGGATTAACAAATGCACCTACAGCTTTTATGTGTTTAATGAATAGTATTTTTAGCAACTACTTAGAGAAATTTGTAGTTGTCTTCATCGACGACATACTAATTTATTCAAAGAACGAACAAGAACATGAAGAACACTTAAAAATAGTCATGAAAATTTTAAGAGAACGGCAATTTTTTGCTAAGTTCAGCAAGTGTGTTTTATATAAAGATAGAATTCAATATCTAGGACACGTAGTGTCTAAGGATGGAATATCTGTCAACCTCGACAAGATTAAGGCTATCATTGAATGGCCAGTGCCTAAAAATGTAACTGACATAAGATCATTGATGGGGATTACGGGTTATTATCAAAAGTTCAATGAAGGGTTCTCTAAGATAGCCTACCCCATAACCTCACTACAAAAGAAAGGTAAAATGTTTGACTGGAATGAAAAGTGTATGGAAATTTTCAATAAACTGAAACATCTATTAACCACCGCACCTATACTGAAAATTGTTGATCCTTTTAAATATTTTGTCATATGCACCGATGCATGTAATGAAGGATTAAGTGGAGTACTAATTCAAGAAAACCATGTCATGGCTTATGAATCCAGAAAATTAAAAGAACATGAGAAAAATTATGCTACGCACAATTTGGAACTCACTGCAATTATTCATGCGTTAAAAATGTGCGACACTACCTAATTGGACGAAATTTTTTACTAATGTCAGATAACATAAGCCTAAAATACTTATTTGATTATTGAAATTTAAACGCTAGACAAGCAAGGTGGCTTTCATTCTTAAGCAAATATGACTTCGAGATAAAGCATATAAAAGGTAAAGAAAACAAAGTTGCAGACACTTTAAGTCGTCATGCAAATTTATTATTTGCGAGCAGCAGTTACGAATCTGATTTAGAAAATCAGATTTTAAATACAAAAAATTCTGATAAAGGGTAGCACATTTTAAAGGAAAAGACTACTGAAAATGAAAATAACTAGACAAAAACATATTTCCATTTAAACGAAAGAGGGTTACTGCTGCTTAAAAACAGATTGTACATACCAAATACATCAGAAGTTAAATTAACATTCATGAATGAGTTACACAAACGACCATATTCAGGACAGCCGGGATACCAGAAGATGATCACCATGATCATAAAAGACTTCTTTTGGCCCAACATGAAGAAAGAAGTCCCAGAATACTTAGCTCGCTGCATAGAATGCTATCAAGTCAAGGATGAAAACCAACAGCCAGCTGGTTTATTACAACCGTTTCCCATTCCAGAATGGAAATGGGAAATAATCAGCATGGACTTTATAACCGGCCTGCCTAAAAATTTTAGACAACATGACTCAATTATGGTTGTAGTCGATAAATTAAGCAAATTAGCTCACTTTATTCCATTAAAATCTACTTATAAAGTTGTTAACATTGCATATATATTTATGAAAGAAATCTTCAGGTTACATGGCGTACCAAAGGTAATAATCTCAGACAAAGATACAAAATTTATAGGAAATTTATAGGAGGCATTGTTTAAAAGGTTAGGCACTCGGCTGAATTTCAGTACTGCGTACCATCCACAAACAAATGGTCAGACTGAAAGGGTAAACCAAGTCCTAGAGGACATGCTAATAATTTATGTAATGGAAAAACCAGGTAAGTGGGAGGACTACCTACACTTACTAGAATTTTCTTACAATAATCATTTTCAAGTATCAGCTAGTATGAGTCCTTTTGAAATTCTGTATGGATGTAAATGTAATACTCCCATCTAATGGAGCAGTTTGGTGGATCGATTAATTTTAGGACCTGAATTATTAAAAGATATGGAACTAACCGTGAAGCAGGTACAAAAAAATTTGAAGGCTACCCAAGATAGGCAGAAAAGTTACGCTGACCTAAAAAGAACTCATCGAGAGTTCCAGGTAGGTGAGCATGTGTTAATAAAGGTAAAACCCAAGAAAATATCCTTACGGTTGGGAAAGTATCACCTAGGTGTTGTGGGCCATTTTAAATTTTGGCTAAAGTAGGGTCGATAGCATATCAGTTAGCCCTACCACCTACTGTTAAAGTACATAATTTTTTTCATGTTTCCATTTTAAAAAAGTATGTTCACGACATTACTCATGTGATTGATTGGGATGTTATACACATGGAACCTGAGGAAGATTTCCAGGTGGGACTGGAGCATATCCTCGACAGAAGAGAACTCTTACTCATAAATCATACCATCGGACAAGTCAAGGTGCAATGGAAGCACCTTAGTCCGAAAGAGTCCACTTTGGAATTGGAAAGTAATATGCGAGAGGCATATCTAATCCTATTCCAGGACGAAGAAATGGAAGAATAAAGACAGAAAAGTAATAACACCGAGGACGGTGTTATCCTTTAAGAGTACATGTATGTAATACACCGGGATTTAATAAATTTATTATTTCATACACTTTTGAATATTTTAATATATTTTATTTTTTATATATTTTTGACAAGGAGTAAAAAATAAAACAATGTAATGGATTATTCTATTATTAATCAAAGTACTGAAAGGGGGGACATAAATGAAATAGTTGTTGCATGTGTGATTGTTGACCCATAAGAGGAAAAACCAAGTGGCTAAAGCTGTTAAGTGAGAACTCAAGGTGCAGGAGGCATCTTCCCCAAAATCAGGTTACAACTCTTAGTTGAGCGCTAAAGAGCATGAGGCTCATAAATGACCAAGTCCTAGGAAAAATACCATATAATGGTATATCCATAAGCAGTAGGAGGCTAGCATTGGATGGGGATTTAATATAATAATGCAAGAGATGGTGCATTAGGTGGAATTTTCTCTTGTGGTTCAGCGATTAGGCTCAGGGGTTCTGGAGCAAGTGAGACTTGGTTGCTCTAGGAGTCAGTTGGGAGGAATGGTTGATTCATTTTTGTTTTCCCACTAGTAGAGTCAGGTTCTTTGTTTTGTTTTCCTATTTGTTTTTAAATTAAATTTAGTAAGAAACTTTTATTTATGTTATGAATTCATATCTAGCCCCTGGCCGTAAACTTTCTATTCCTTCATCCAAACAAATAGTGAAATTTTTTATAGTTTTGTGCAAATGTTTCTCCTATTAGGTTTAATTGTATTTATTATGCCGCCTTGACATTAGGATTATGACTTAATTTATAAGAGCACATAGATGTATTTCCATTAATCTTAATTTCCTTCTTAAATATTCTGTCACAAATAGGTCACAAAATAATCATAGATCGCATCTGAAACATTTTCCATTTCAAGATCTATTCTTAAATATATTACAGAATGCTTTTCTTAAAGAACTGAGTCAAATATATGGTAACCATTGTAGAATAACTACCCTCAAAACACTCAACTTGGCAAAGTAATTGCCTTAGTCGGTTTTGACTGAATAAACATTACTCAACCGTTTTTCTTTTCTATATAACCCTTTTCATAGTAAAAGAGTGATAGGGATCCATTACAGCTATTACATAAAATATATAATTTTACATTACATGTATAAACAACAATAGGTTCAGTATACCTATATTATAAGGCCTCATAATACTTACATTTATAACTAAATTATCTTTTACCAGTTAGGTAAATCTTAACATAATAAATATTGAGTTGTATTACTTAAACGAATAGTTATTATCCATAATCACCATGGTCAGTAACGTAGATTTCAGATCGAATCCAGTCTAGGGCCTTCACCTAGTATTTACTATTACAAGGTTACCACCGAGTGCCTGACTGTTCGCATAGAAAATTATTCACAATCCCGAAATACCGTGGAACCATCGAAGGATGGGAATAAAGGTAAAATACAAGAGATCTATCATTTATGGAAGTAATGTGATGTCCCTAAAATAGTAAAAAATTTAAAAATTTTCGTTACTGCAATAAAATCTATTTAAAGATGATGATTCATAAATTAACTTCAGTATTGAGAGAATACATCGGTACATGTTTGCGACACTTAAGAGTTTAAGGTTCCTAAGCAACTTAGGCTCACTAGTTGTTATTCTTTTGGTTCTGCGGAAGCGATGTGTAGGGTAGCTAATGCAATTATGTCGCAAGTGTACAAATGCTAGAGTAATAGAAATATTCTTACTATTTTAAGAAAACATATGCATATTTATAAAATTCTAATTGGTATATTCAGGAGAGATGGACCCTTGTTGATGAAAGTTTGAGGCCCATGATGGAACACTAGTGTTTTCAAAAGGAAAAATACCCCTAGCAGAGCTGCCAAGAGGTAAGGGTAGTCTTTGGGAAATTCTGGTCTTACATAGCATATTGCTAAAGTATTGTTTCATAAATGTGTGTAGGTGCTACTATGAGGGAACTCTCCCTTATTAATCCTACCACCATGTGTTAGCATGTTACATGACCAAAGTGTAATGGCTAGGATGCAAAACATTGGGATAAAAAATAATATGTTCATACCACTAAATCGTTGGTGCTTATGCAACCCCTACTATAGCGCTTGGGGTGGAAAAATCAAACTTCATTAAATGAAAAGTTGGTGGATTATTAACTACTTCCTATGATATCAACGTGTTATGAAACCAGCTGGCAGTGAGGGTTTCGATGTTGGGGTTTTACACTTGTAAAATTTGCTCTGCGTTTTATTTCGGCTTGGTTCAGTCCTTCGTTGCATTTTGAAGAGGGTTTGTGCTCTGACCTGAGCTACGCTCATGTTCAGTGCACCCGGTGTTTTCTCAGCTGATGGGTGGAGGATTACAGTGCCCAATTCAAGTAATTGTCTTTCCTGAACTTGTAATTCCTTTTCTCTTACTTCTAAATTTTAATCCACTGATTGATAAACATCTGAGGGTTTAGCTCGTGTCCTCTGTTTGATATGGTAGGTGATGGGTTGTGAATTCCTCTACATGGGTTGCTACAGGTGACCAGGACCTTCGACGACATGGGCAATGGAAGTGGTAAGTCCAGACTTTTATCATCATTTCCCTTTCCTCTCGCATCTAAGGCGGGTGTGTTATTCGTTTTGGTTATGTGGGACTTTTGTGGAGCCCCATTGGCTCATTAGTTTACTTGAAGTCCTGAAGGTTTCCTTTGGCTAGACCATTTTTTAGATGTATTTATTTTTAATGGGAAGCAACATCACCCTGAAGGGTTCACTGGTCTTTCTGTAAGTTTGGCCATTCGACTCTATGAATATTTTAAAGCTTTTGTAATGGGATGTAATGCCCACAATATAAAACTTGGTTTGAACAAAGGTATAGGTCTGCGTTTTCTAAATGAACACTGAACATGTATTAAGGATTTGTAAAAACATGTCAAGTCCTCTGCATCCTTCTATGTATGATTTGACATCTTGTCTAAACTCTGTGTTTTTCCTATGGAGTATATAATGTCTATTTTAATCCCTACCATTGTTTTCATTGCTCTACTCTATATGCAGTAGATTTGGTATTTTTAAATGGACATTATGTATTTGTTGACGCTGGTGGTGCTTCTGTCTAATATCTAGTTTGTTTTAAAATAGTCTGTGCATTTTAAGTTGCTCACCAGACTTGATATCTCAACCTGTGTCTATCCATTTTTTTTGTAAGGTAAGTCTAACATTTTGTTTGCAAGGTGAATGGTTGAGTTTGGCTTTGTAAATACTCCTGAGTTTAAATGATAAGACGTAATCCTAGCTATTGTTCATTCATTTTCTTGAAAAAGGGGGCCGATGCCTTAATACTATACTTCGGGCGCTTTGTAAGATAGCAAGGTCTTCATGAAATCATTAATGGGATTCGGATCCTTGAAATGGTAGAAAAGTCTGTCAGGGTTTTGGGATAAAAGGTTATAAACGTAAGATGTGTTATGCAAATGTCTGAGTCTATGATTTATGAAATCGTAATCTTGATATACCTGTTGCATTTTCGTTGTGGTAGATAGTAGGTTGACTGTTGGTTAAATAAAGAATAGCAGACCTGATTTTGAAATGGCTCAACGAGAATATCATGGTCACCTTAGTCTGTGTGTTGATTTGCTGAACGTTTTAAATTCCGGAAGTTTATTTTAAACAAACCCTTAACTCTGTCTACGTCTGCATGTTTACTATTTTGTGGTTTTGGATTTAAATAATGATAGGAATCACTACAGTACTATAGTGTGAAGCATGTGGTAAAGTGTTTATTTGGTTTGGCTGGGCAGAAGTAGATATCGTGGCAGATCTAAGCCTTACGATTTTCCCTGATGTTTAGGAGTCTTGTGGAGGGTTTCGATACTTGGTCTCTGTCTATGTTGACACTGGTGTTTTTATCAAATAGAAACGTGGGAAAGAAAAATACTTCTCAGAATGTAAATGTTAAAAAGATTTCAAACCTAACTTAAAAGAATACTTTGGAAACAAAGAAATGAAACGCACTATCAAGGTTTAAGAGCAGTCAACGATAATGATTTTGGTTTCTACGCTTTTGTTGTTAATGACATCCAGCACAGGCTAGCTAGGCTAGACCTGCTAGACCGTCGATTGGCATTTTGATCAAAATGCCTAAGCTAGCAATATTTAAGGTTAAAGGACTATGCTACTGTAAATAAAACAACTCGAGAGCCCATGTTTTGAAGGCCCTTGCTCTATGAGGAAAATTTATACTAAAACAGGTTTAGGGAAACAAAAACAATACTGAGATATAAATTCTAGCTAATAACTCATAGCTAATTAATAACTTGAAATGAGGAATTGTAGTTTCATACCTGGTTGTATGGAAGCTTGTTTCTCCTTTGCAAGACCTCCACACTCAAACAATAATTAATGCAGAAATTTTATGGATCTAACCAACCTGTAGAATGATCTTTTAACTGGATAACTTTGGGACTACCATATTCCTCTAAACCATGACCCTTAGACCGTTCCTGGTTCTAACTGGATCCCCCCAAGCTGGTTCCAACATGCAATAAGAGACAGAGGCCCTAGGTTCACTGTTGGTTCAGATCTGGAAAATTATGTGGGACTGCTTCAATTCTTGGAGTAGAAAAATTCTCTCTGATTACCATAAGAGAATGATAATGACAAAGATGATGATCCCCAAAAATTTGGATTTGTCCTCTTTAAATAGGGAAGTCTTGAATCCCCCAAACATGACTCTGTATCCATGTGGTTGTAAGTCCATTTAAATGGAAGTCGTTACCATAATTCTTAAACCCTTGAATTAAAATAATATTGTAGAAATGCAAGTCTCCTAGAGCATCAACGATGGTATCGACATTAACTTCCGGACTAGAATAAAATAAACAAACCACACCCTTAATTAAATTTAATAAACAATGCTGGAACAGGGAGGACACGAGCTCCCTATCCGGAAATACATTGAATCCAAAGGGTGAGGCCAGGATATGTTACAACTTATCTTTTCTAACAACGTAGAAGATGCCTCAGCATTCAATTATTCAAGCTGGTGGGAGCTCGAGATCATCTTGCGTCTTAGCTCTCTCCAGACACCACCTGTTTCATTTTCAATTCATGGTCAATCATGCTCAGGCTAGTTGAATAACAAAAAAAAGAAGTTAATATTGCAAGAAGAGTAAATATTTAGATTACCTGGGCATTTAAAAACACAGGCCTGGGAGAAGGTGACCTTGTCTCCGACTTCACGAGTGTTTCCTAACCTGCAACCACTCACTGTCTATTAAAACCATAACACTTATCAGTGAAAGAGAATTAGGTGGACTAGTTTTCTTTGTTGCTCAACTTGTCTGTTCACAGAGGAGGCCAAGGGTCGGCTTCTCCTCATAACCCTTATCACTTCTCTACCTGTTAAAAGAAAAGAAAAGGAAATTAAACTTCAACTAGAGAGTTGAACTTTTCAAAACTTAATATCAAGAAAAAAATCATGCCATTCTTCTTACCTTTGAATTGGCAGTCTGAGGCAGTTTGAAAGTCGAGCTCCAGTCGTAGCGACGAGCAACCAGTGGCATGGTGGTGTCAAAGTATGGTATGACCTCGATAAACAGCCATAAAAAGAAAATATCATTAATAAACCCCATCATATTATTGTTTTACACCTAGTTTCTTTACAAACACCGTGAATTTGGAGAACTTCTACTTGCAGAGCTCGCAAACCACTTAACTAGTGCAATAATGAGCTATTGGATAGTTTTCATTACTTTAAACCTCTCTCAAACTCTAAGTCATCTAACTATCCAGATGGATGACTGTGATTGCTTCTAGTGAAGAGCCATAAAAGACCTGGTTGCGATGTCAACTTGCAGCCAGGTGAGCTCTTAATTACACCGACTTTTCCGCAGTACAAATTTTAAACCACCACAACAACCAAATAATCCATATCATTGTAACTATGACTTTATCATAAAAGCTTCCACATCATTTCAATTATGGTGGTGTGTTAAAAAACCTTGCGCTAGGAGTAACGTTTAAACATGGTTATTGAAAGAATCTTAATAATCCTAAGGTTTGGGATTAAAACATTTTCCATAATTTCCAAACCTTGGTTTCTATAGTTAAAAACCTTAACAGAAATTAAAGAAGGACCTAAGATCAAGTCCTAGCCATAGATCTAGGTAGGAACCATACTTTTATGTAGCTAGAACATAATAAAAGAAGGAATTTTTGACATCACCTTAAAATTTATGGTTGTACGCCACTCTTTTGCGTAAAGAACCCACTTTGATGGTAATCTGTTTACAAGCAGTTATATAAAATGCATAAGCAAATTTTATAAATAAGGTTAACCTTCATCTCAACAATTTTTACTCTTTAGGAAGTTAAAAGATGAAATTTGTTTTGCATGGAAAATATTTTGAATTTTGAATTTTTCAAGGTACATGACACTCCCTCTCTCTCCCCCCCTCTACTTCTCTCTCTCGCTCTCGCTCTGTCTCTCCCTCTCCCTCACTTGCTCTGACTAACCCTCTCCTTCTCACCTCTATCTCTCCCTCTCCTTCTCCTTCTCTCTCTCTCTCTCTCTCTCTCTCTCTCTCTCTCTCTCTCTCTCTCTCTCTCTCCCTCTCACTCTCCTTCTCACGCTCGCTCTAACCTCTCCTTCTCCATCTCCCTCTTGATGTTTCTCTCACTCTCGCTCTCCCTCTCCCTCTCCTTCTTACTCTCTCTGTCCCTCTTTCTCTTGCACTCTCTCTCGCTCTCCCACACCCTCCTTGTTCCCCTCTCCCTAGCCCTCTTTATCTCACTCTCCATCCCCCCTCACCTCATCCTCTCTATCCCCTCCCCCTATCCCTCTCCCCTTTCCTCGCCCATCCCCCCTTCCCCTCCTTCTCCATCGCCCTCTCTATCAGCCTCCCTTTCCCTTGACCTCCCGCTCCTTCCCCCTCCCTATCCCTCTCCCCTCTCCCTCTCCCTCTTTCTCTTTCCCCTCTCCCTCTCCATCTCCCTTGCCCCCTATCCCTATCCAAAAACCTACCCCTCTTCCTCACACTCACATTTTCCACACCCTCACCCCCACATCCCATTCCTTGTCCCCATCCCTCTCCCACTCCCCCCTCTCGCTCCCCCTCTACCCCTCTACGATCTCCCCATCAACCTCCATATGCACCTCCCCCTCCCCCCTCCCCCATCCCAATATTTCTCTACCTCTTCCTCTCCCTGTCCCCTCCCCCCTCCCCCTCTTCCTCCCCTTATCTCTCCCTCTCAATACCTACCCCCCCCTCTGCATTCCCCCTACCTCTCTCCTTATCCCTCTCCTTCTTTTTGTCCCATATCCCTCACCCTCTTCATCCTCTTCCCTCTCCCTCTCTGTCACCCTCTTCATCTCCCTCACCCTCCATCCCTCTCCCTCCCCCTCCCCTATCCCTCCTCTCCCACTCCCTCTCCCTCTCCCTCCCCCTTCCCCTCTCCCTCCTCTCCCGATCCCTCTCACTCATCCTCTCCCTCTCCCTCCCCCTACCCCTCTCACTCATCCTATCCCTCTCCCTCTCCCTCTCCCTCCCACCCCCATCCCCTTTCCCCTCCCCCTCTTCCTCCCTCTCGCTCTCCCTCTACCTCAACCTCTTCCTCTCCTTATACCTCACCCTCTTCCTCCCTCTCCCTCTCTCTCCCTCCCCTCTTACTCCTCTCCCTCTCCCTCTCCCTATGCCTCCCCCCTCCCCATCCCTTTCCCCCTCCCTATCCTCCATCATCTCCCTCACCATCCCCCCTCCCTCCTCATCCCCCTCCACTCACCCTCCCCCTCCCCCTCCCCCTCCCCCTCTCCACCCCTCTCTCCACCTCTCTCCCTCTCTCCACCCCCCCCTCTCTCTCTATCACTCTCTCCCTACCCCTCTCTCTCCCCCTATCTATACCCCTCTCCATATCCTCCTCTTCCCTCTCCCTCCACCTCTCTATCCCCCTCCCCCCTCCCTTCCCCCCTCCCCCTCGCTCCCTCTCTCCACCCCCCCTCTCACTCTGAGTCTCACTCTCCCCCTCCCCCCTACCCCTCTACCTCCCCTCACCCTCTTCCTCCCCCTCCCCCTCCATCCTATCTCCTCCCACTCTCCCTCTCCCCCCTCCCCCTCTCACTCTCACTCTCCCTCTCGTTCTCCCTCTTTCTCCCCCCCCTCCGATGCTAACCTGTTTACAAGTAGTTATATAAAATGCATACGCAAATTTTATAAATAAGGTTAACCTTCATCTCAACAATTTTTACTCTTTAGGAAGTTAAAAGATGAATTTTGTTTTGCATGGAAAATATTTTGAATTTTGAATTCCTCTACATGGGTTGCTGCAGGTGACCAGGACCTTCGACGACATGGGCAATGGAAGTGGTAAGTCCAGACTCCCTCTCTCTCCACTTCCGGAAGTTAAAATAAACTTTCGGAATTTAAAACGTTCAGCAAATCAACACACAGACCTAAGGTGACCATGATATTCTCGTTGAGCCATTTCAAAATTAGGTCTGCTATTCTTTATTTAACCAACAGTCAACCTACTATCTACCACAATGAAAATGCAATAGGTATATCAAGATTACGATTTCATAAATCATAGACTCAGACATTTGCATAACACATCTTACGTTTATAACCTTTTATCCCAAAACCCTGACAGACTTTTCTACCATTTCAAGGATCGAATCCCATTAACGATTTCATGAAGACCTTGCTATCTTACAAAGCGCCCGAAGCATAGTATTAAGGCATCGGCCCCTTTTTCAAGCAATGAATGAACAATAGCTAGGATTACGTCTTATCATTTAAACTCAGGAGTAATTTACAAAGCCAAAACTCAACCATTCACCTTGCAAACAAAAACGTTAGACTTACCTTACAAAACAATGGATAGACACAGGTTGAGATATCAAGTCTGGTGAGCAACTTAAAATGCACAGACTATTTTAAACAAACTAGATATTAGACAGAAGCACCACCAGCGTCAACAAATACATAATGTCCATTTAAAAATACCAAATCTACTTGCATATAGAGTAGAGCAACGAAAACAATGGTAGGGATTAAAATAGACATTATATACTCCATAGGAAAAACACATAGTTTAGACAAGATGTCAAATCATACATAGAAGGATGCAGAGACCTGACATTTTTTTTACAAATCCTTAATACATGTTCAGTGTTCATTTAGAAAAACGCAGACCTATACCTTTGTTCAAACCAAGTTTTTATATTGTGGGTATTACATCCCATTACAAAAGCTTTAAAATATTCATAGAGTCGAATGGCCAAACTTACAGAAAACCAGAGAACCCTTCAGGGTGATGTTGCTTCCCATTAAAAATAAATACATCTAAAAAATGGTCTAGCCAAAGGAAACCTTCAAGACTTCAAGTAAACTAATGAGCCAATGGGGGCTCCACAAAGTCCCCGCATAACCAAAACGAATAACACACCCGCCTTAGATGCGAGAGGAAAGGGAAATGATGATAAAAGTCTGGACTTACCACTTCCATTGCCCATGTCGTCGAAGGTCCTGGTCACCTACAGCAACCCATGTAGAGGAATTCACAAACCCTAAGTCATATAACTATCCAGATGGATGACTGTGATTGCTTCTAGTGAAGAGCCATAAAAGACCTAGTTGCGATGTCAACTTGCAGCCAGGTGAGCTCTTAATTACACCAACTTTTCTGTAGTACATGTTTTAAACCACCGCAACAACCAAATAATCCATATCAATGTAACTATGACTTTAGCATAAAAGCTTCCACATCATTTCGATTATGGTGGTGTGTTAAAAACCTTGCGCTAGGAGTAACGTTTAAACATGGTTATTGAAAGATCTTAATAATCCTAAGGTTTGGGATTAAAAACATTTTCCATAATTTCCAAACCTTGGTTTCTATAGTTAAAAACCTTAACAGAAATTAAAGAAGGACCTAAGATCAAGTCCTAGCCATAGATCTAGGTAGGAACCATACTTTTATGTAGCTAGAACATAATAAAAGAAGGAATTTTTGACATCACCTTAAAATTTATGGTTGTACGCCACTCTTTGCGTAAAGAACCCACTCTGATGGTAATCTGTTTACAAGCAGTTATATAAAATGCATAAGCAAATTTTATAAATAAGGTTAACCTTCATCTCAACAATTTTTACTCTTTAGGAAGTTAAAAGATGAAATTTGTTTTGCATGGAAAATATTTTGAATTTTGAATTTTTCAAGGTATATGACACTCCCTCTCTCTCCCCCCCCTCTGCTTCTCTCTCTCGCTCTCGCTCTATCTCTCCCTCTCCCTCACTTGCTCTAACTAACCCTCTCCTTCTCACTCTACCTCTCCCTATCCTTCTCCTTCTCTCTCTCTCTCTCTCTCTCTCTCTCTCTCTCTCTCTCTCTCTCTCTCTCTCTCTCTCTCCCTCTCACTCTCCTTCTCACGCTCGCTCTACCTCTCCTTCTCCATCTCCCTCTTGATGTTTCTCTCACTCTCGCTCTCCCTCTCCCTCTCCTTCTTATTCTCTCTGTCCCTCTTGCTCTCGCACTCTCTCTCACTCTCCCCACACCCTCCTTGTTCCCCTCTCCCTGGCCCTCTTTATCTCACTCTCCATCCCCCTCACCTCATCCTCTCTATCCCCTCCCCCTCTCCCTCTCCCTTTCCTCGCCCCATCCCCCCTTCCCCTCCTTCTCTCCATCGCCCTCTCCATCATCCTCCCTTTCCCTTGACCTCCCGCTCCTTCCCCCTCCCTATCCCTCTCCCTCTCCCTCTCCCTCTTTCTCTTGCCTTCTCCCTCTCCATCTCCCTGCCCCTATCCCTATCCAAAAACCTACCCCTCTTCCTCACGCTCACATTTTCCCACATCCTCACCCCCACATCCCATTCCTTGTCCCCATCCCTCTCACCACTCCCCCCCTCCTCGCTCCCCCCTCTACCCCTCTCAATCTCCCCATCAACCTCCATATGCACCTCCCCCTCCCCCTCCCCATCCCAATATTTCTCTAACCTCTCCCTCTCCCTGTCCCTCCCCCTCCCCCTCTTCCTCCCCTTATCTCTCCCTCTCAATACCCCCCCCCCCTCTGCATTACCCCTACCTCTCTCCTTATCCCTCTCCTTCTCTTTGTCCCATATCCCTCACCCTCTTCATCCTCTTCCGCTCCCTCTCTGTCACCCTCTTCATCTCCCTCACCCTCCATCCCTCTCCCTCCCCCTCCCATATCCCTCCTCTCCCACTTCCTCTCCCTCTCCCTCACCCTTCCCCTCTCCCTCCTCTCCTGATCCCTCTCACTCATCCTCTCCCTCTCCCTCCCCCTAACCCTCTCACTCATCCTCTCCCTCTCCCTCCCCCTACCCCTCTCACTCATCCTCTCCCCTCTCCCTCTCCCTCTCCCTCTCCCTCTCCCCTCCCACCCCCATCCCCTTCTTCCCCTCCCCCTCTTCCTCCCTCTCGCTCTCCTCTACCTCAACCTCTTCCTCTCCTTATACCTCACCCTCTTCCTCCCTCTCCCTCTCTCTCCCTCCCCTCTTCCTCCTCTCCCTCTCCCTCTGCCTCCCCCTCCCCATCCCCTTTCCCCCTCCCTATCCTCCGTCATCTCCCTCACCATCCCCCTTCCTCCTCATCCACCCTCACCACTCACCCTCCCCCTCCCCCTCCCCCTCCCCCTCTCCACCCCTCACTCCACCTCTCTCCCTCTCTCCACCCCCCCTCTCTCTCTATCACTCTCTCCCTACCCCTCTCCCCCCTATCTATACCCCTCTAATTATCCTTCCTCTTCCCTCTCCCTCCACCTCTCTATCCCCCTCCCCCTCCCTTCCCCCCCTCCCCCCTCGCTCCCCTCTCTCCACCCCCCCTCTCACTCTGAGTCTCACTCTCCTCCTCCTTAATCCCCCTCCCCCTACCCCTCTACCTCCCCTCACCCTCTTCCTCCCCCCTCCCCCTCCATCCTATCTCCTCCCACTCTCCCTCTCCCCCCCCTCCCCCTCTCACTCTCACTCTCCCTCCCCGTTCTCCCTCTTTCTCCCCCCCTCCCCCTCTGTCTCCTGATCAGCATGGCCTAGGCTGGGAATTACCATAGCCGGAGAGGGCTCCAAGTTCCTAAGCGCGCACCAGAAACACCATAATGAAAAGTTCAT
>BSBM01001920.1:10000-72500 GCA_027924585.1 Larix kaempferi
TCATATTCATCTCCATCTTCCTCCTCCTCATCATTCATCATCATCATCATCATCATCATCATCATCATCGTTGTGGTCGTCATCGTCTTCATCATCACCATCATCTTCACCGTCATCATCATCATGATCATGATCATCATCTTCATCATCATTATCATCATCATTATCTTCATCATCATCATCATCACCATCTTTATCATCATCATCATCATCTTCATCATGATATTCATCATCATCATCATCATCTTCATCATGATATTCATCATCATCATCATCTTCATCATCTTCATCACCATCATCTTCATCATCATCATCTTTCTCTCACCCCCTTTATCTCCATCTAACACTTCAAAACATTATTTTGTGAAGATAATAATGCACGCGCGTGATGTATATACACAGCGCTAGCGCGTTTCGTATAACATTGAGCGCGAAAACAATAAAATTTGAATTTATATATAACGCGCGTGCGTTATTTGAATTTAAACACAACGCGCACGCGTTCCTGAGAACCTAATCACGCACTCCTCACACACCCGCGTGTCAGCCACAGTCCGATGTGGTTGGTTCGGACTTACCAAACCCGTGCTATGGAATTTACTAAACCATAGCTAATTAGACATTTCCACCATTTTTCTCAATATGCCTGCTTTTCACCGCTCTCTACAACATGACATACATGACCATTATTGACGAAATTTTAGGCATAGATAGAATTTTTAATGCAGATTCAAAATATGTAATTTAAAAAAAAAATATTGAGATTTTCTATTTATTTCCTAATTTTTTTGTGTCATCACTCCTTAAGTAAAAAAACATACTGTTAGTGTTTATTCTGTAACTTTTTCATTTCACAACCATTTAAAAAAAAATTGTATGCCAGGCACTTGTAGACACCAACCTCTATATGCTATAAAAAATCCAAGTCGAAATGAGCATTAATATCTTCAAAGGATGCACCCACATTTGACGTACCGTTCTCGAGGTTTGATCACTTACATAATTTAAAAAAAATAAATTTAAACATTTAATTTTGGAAAAATAGCGCTGCACTAGTGCTAGGGTTTCTCTACATGTCTACCAATTTTTGTATCCCGAAACCGTCATTTGGACATTGAAAGGCTGCACCCACAAAAACATATACCTTATTATTTGCCAAAAAAATAAAAAGTGGCTATTAGAAAACATGAAATTTGACATAGTTATGTAAATTTTCAATACTTAAATCTTATATATTTGGAAACGTGACTCAATTTCCTAAGTTTCATCTTTTTTACTCGATGCAAGATATCTTGTGTAAGTATCTCAAAAAAAATCATGTAAGTTGAGGGATGCTTGATTTTTCAGTTTTCTATTGCATCCAACGCGCCAAAAGTGCCCCTCATTAGCTTGCACATGCCTTTTAAACAACCTATTTAAGCCCCCAAAAATATAATTTTTAATTTAAATTTATAAATTATTCTATACAACCTAATTAAGCAAATAAAACATTGAATCCAAAATGAATATTTTTTTTAACAAAACAATGTTTGTGAACTTTTTTTATTATGATTTTAATAATAAAATAGGATCAAAATGAATAATTTTTTTAACAAAACAATGTTTGTGAGCTTTATTTTTATGATTTTAATAATAAAATATGATCTCAATGTGTGGTTAATTCTAATTCTAACTAATCACTTGTTTCTTATTATCATTTTAATAGGGAAATTAAAATTATATTTTGAATGTTTTATTAATTAAATGTATAAATATAAATGATACCAAAAAAAATAAGACTGTTATTTCTTTTCTATATATATATATAAAAGTTTGATATATCAAACATATTTGAAATCAATACATGGCATAATATACACTTAATTTCATCTTTCACAATACTTAATAAATTTAGAATTCAATTGAATATATTATGCAAACAATTTTATAAATCTATAATTTATTTACATGTATCAAACAACCCTGTAAATATCGATAATTTAGACTAAATCCAAATTTATAATGCAGGGCAGTAGTGGAACCCTAAAACAATATAAAAATATATGCGATATAACGAGTCACATAGAGACATGGAAATCCAGAATAAGATTTTCATTGATTTTCCAGAACCTTACATCATCCGGAATTACGAGGAAGATATGAAGTAAACCTATGGGAAGGAACGAACAAGAGCCCAGAGGTTTCTTCAAGTGATAAACCTTCCACCACTAAGCTGGACTTTCATCTTCATGGCTGGCATTATGCCGATTGCTGAAATGACAATTATTTATTCAGTAGAGCAATACTATATCCATGCTGGCAGCTACTCAGCATTGGCTAATTCAATTACTAAGAATCTGTCACACAAGACTAGCAGTGCGATATTAGACTCCACACTACATGCCTTCCGACAACAAGGCATCCAGGTGCCTTGAAGAGGGTAGCTGACTTAGCTTTGTTTTGGTGAAGTAATAAATAGACTCAGGGTTGGCCTCAGACAGCAGCTTTGAGAAACTGTCTAACTTTTCTTGAAGATGAATGGGTTGCTTTTAGGAAGCAAGTAAACCTCTAGCTATTCAGAAATCTAGGCAGTCCCCAAGCTAGATAACATGGACCACTCTGATTCTTTTCCACCTTTTGTGTTTCATGGGCTGAGGTATAACCCTATATTATTGCCTGCTAAGATCATTACTGATTCTCAGGCTCGTCTTCAGTATATTGCAGATGACTGTTGGCCCAAGCCAGGAAAGCCCTGGAGCTATGGGAAAACACCTTTTCGACATCTTCCTTAGCATTAGTACAGGTGATAGCAGTAACTTCAGGATCTGGGATTCCAATGATCTTAACATACGCATCTACCGCTGCTTGGCTCGCGGCTATATACTTCAATAGATTACTCGCAGATGTTTCCACTTTGGAAAACCCTTTAAGCTCCAAAGCTGGTGAATGGACAGGATCATCTGAAGTATATTTCAGATCTTCCCATTCCATGAAAGCTCTTATGCTCTGGGAAAACACCTTACTCACATTTGCCAGATCAGCACACTTGAAATCAGTGATGGTAGGGTTTTTAATTCCAGCGATCTCAACATACGCGTCTACCAATTGTCGGCTCATTTTTACAAACTTCACAAGACGGGCATTAGATGCCTCGGCTACTCTGGCAAACTCTGTAGCATCCATACCGAACAACAGAGATAATCTGACAGAGGGAAGAAAGGATAGATATCTAAAGACTAAGAGTACAGAGATACACTGTCACAAGAGTAGCAACTAATTAATTGTCTTCACAAGAAAGAGTTTATACTGAAGACGAGATGAGCTCTCGGCTCTATGAAACTCTTTTCAGCGATGGCGGAGGAGACGATTTCCGGTACTGACGAGAAGAGATTGGGAGCGAGTGGTACTTATAGTTCTTGCTTGCAGTTGCGATGGAAGTAGAACGTAATTCAGACCTACTATTCAATTCAATTCAGACCTACTATTCAATTCAGATCATACTTCTATAATGATGAGGAAATAATGGACAAATCGGCGAACATTTCGCTTAGCAAGTAATTGTTGCTTCGTACCACTAACTGCACCAATTGACCAAGAAACCTATAGCCACCACACATTGTTACATTGTTATTGTTGTTGAGATGACGGGCTAAACTCCAGACCGAATGCACTTTTACTGGGGATTTTCACCGGAATCCTGCGAATGGGAAATTGCTGAAACTGCAATTTGGGTTGTTTGAATTGCAATTTTGGTTGCAGAAATGGCTTCAGCGACGATTACCCTTGGGGCACCCCGATTATGCAATTCTAGCAACCCAAAACTGTCATTTAAACAATTTCGGCCGGATTTTCGCCGAAAAAATCACCAGATTCTTGGTGCATTCAGTCTAGAGTTTAGCTCACTCTCTCCACATGCCTTTGCTGTCAAGATACTAAATGCATCACTAACTAACCACACCTTAAAATGCCTCCTTCGCATGCCTTTCTGCCAACCAAACAGTTTGGATAAGATATCTATTTCACATACGTAATTCAGACCTACTTGACGTCAGGATTATTACGTCTATAATGGTGACGATTGTTTACACAATAAAGTACGCATCGGTGACTTTGTTGCCAATATATTAAATGCATCCTTCCCATTTCCATGGCTTTGCTGCCAAGATATTAAATGTAGTAACGAATTACTAATTAACTACAGGTTAGAGATGCCTCCTTCACATGGCTTTGCTGCCAAGACACTATATGTACTAATTAATTATAAGTTAGAGATGCATCCTTCTCATGGCATGTGGCATGGCTTTGCTGCCAAGATACTAAATACACTAATTAACTATGAGTTAAAGATATTAAATGTAGTAACGAATTACTAATTAACTACAGGTTAGAGATGCCTCCTTCACATGGCTTTGCTGCCAAGACACTATATGTACTAATTAATTATAAGTTAGAGATGCATCATTCTCATGGCATGTGGCATGGCTTTGCTGCCAAGATACTAAATACACTAATTAACTATGAGTTAAAGAGATGCATCATTCACATGGATTTGCTTCCAAGATACTAAATGTAATCTCTAACTACATGTTAAGGAGATGCTCTTTTTAAAGAGTTCATTCTTTTTCTCTCCATTTTGTAAAATAAGAACATACAAAGATTTAAGGAGTGTTTAGTTGTCATTTATTTAATAGGGAAAATGGGTAATTACCCAAGAATCTAATAACCATATTGTATAAAGAATATATAGAATTAAGAGCCATTTTAGTTAGTTAATACGATGTAATTTTGATCTCTTTCATTTTAATCACTAATTGTCTTTAACATTGTTAATTTATTAGTTATCATTTTAATCATTAATTGTCTTTAACATTGTTAATTTATTAGTTATCATTTGTAAGTATGGACTCACTTTTGCAGCATGCAATTAGATGTCTTTTTGTTCTTAACGTTATATTTAATTTTAGTGGGTTATTTCATGTTGATTGCATTTATGAACAAGAGCCACGAGGTGGCAATGTCTCGACATTGTTATTGTAGTGGCTACTTGTTTGCAGGTGCCACGAGTTGTATTGTCAAGGAGCAAGGTTTATATTGAAAGAAAGCAAATGCATTCAGGCTTATTGAATGATACTCCCTTGTGAAGGAAGCTTCCCTTCACTTTTCTTTTCCTTTACCATATGAAAATATATATTTTAATATAAAGAAAGCAATAATAATTTCCCTATAGCTATTGGATATTAGAAAATAATAAAATATACCTCATATTTTCATAGATTGAAATCATGGAGGCTTGACTCATCACCTTGTCAATTAACAAATCGATACACAGTTTCCTTTACATCTACCGAATAAGGATGCTCTAGATCTTTGATATCTCTTAGATAATAAAAAAACTTCTTGTTTATTAATAACCTCAACATCTCATTCATCTCTATTGGTTATATTGTTCCAGCAAGATCATTATTTACTCTCATTAAGTATTAGATTTATTAGAGCTGCAACCATTGACTGAGTGACCATACCAACGTTTATTCTAATATTTAGTTGTTAACGCCGCTTATTTACTTGCACGAAAATGCTCTGCTTTACATGAGTATGGATATCATAAGCTTTAAGTGATCCTAGTTATAACACCATGGAGAGATATCTACTTATTAATAATATAAATACTGTAATCATTACTTGAAGAGTTAGTTATATCAGCTTACTCGACAAGCACATAAAGGTAAGTTGTATGCACATTTCAAATGTTGCATATAATCTTCTGCTCTGATTGCCTCACCTCAACAGGAACCTGTCTTCTACTATGTAATGAGTAGTAACAACATTTAACTGCCCCCCATACAACTGCCATATCCACGTGAAAGCAGCCTTAAAAGGCTCTAAGATATCTAATGACCTCATCGTAAATGGCATAGAAGGTTATAAGTAATCCCCACAGGATGCTGCGTCTCAAAGGTTTCAAGTTGGCAACCACATGCGAATATTTTGTCCCTATAATGAATGTAATGCGGGGCGAGGATATAAGCTATTAGTTTCAAAGCATCCATGCAATCTGGTTTAGCGAATATTGCGATCAATCCCAGGCCATACTTAATATTAGAAACCGCCACCAAGCCACTACAACTGACAGGCAAGTGCACCTACCGCACCTTACGGGGCCACACTCACCAACACTCACAAGCATAACCCTATTTAAGATCCATGGATCACAAGCATCTCTAATGGATCATCTCTGAGTTTCCTTTCCCTTAGGTAGAAGTAATAGTTGGGTGTGCCCTCCAAGTTAAGGGATGTTGTTGATGCTATCATTGTTATGAATATCTGTCAAAATATGGTGTAGGTATGCGTCCAATGAAAATGTTATTCAAACTTCCAGTTGTTATTTGTAAGGATGATAATTATTAAAGTATTGGCACATGCGAACTGAGATTCCTTTCATCAAGATCACGACTGATACCCCATCAAACTATAAGTATTATACATAAAACATAACCCCAACTCTTAGCCATGACAGTACAAACACTAACTCTTCTAGACTAAAAAAACATAAAACAATATGAGGTGGCCAAGTTAGGCACGTTACATGTAATTGCAATGCTAAGAACAAGTACTGGACACCATTATAGAGAAAATTGTATTAACACTATTGGGGTCTGAAATCTACCGTAACATCGAGGAAGGAAGAACAATTTCTATGCTAGAAGTCGCATGTTCAGAATCATCACAAATCATTTTACAAGATGTCAAAGTCGAAGTCATTTTTAAGTTTCATGCCATTCTTAATTATATAATAATATTGCATATATAATTATATAATTCCTATGTTACCAATAAAAAATGTTTGTTTGTTTACACCTTTACATTTTTAACACGAATTATTTACTTGCACAGAAACACCCTGCTTTACATGAGTATGGATATCATAAGCTTTAAGTGATCCTATTTATAACACCATGGAGAGATATGTATGTATTAATAGAATAAATACTATAATCATTACCTGAAGAGTTAGTTATATCATCTTACTCGGCAAGCACGTAAAGGTAAGCCATATGCACATTTCAAATAACCACTTATACTATGAAATGAGAACTCGACACAGTTCTCATTTTTTTCTCTCGTAATTTTAGTAGCTATTTTTACCTTTGTTTCAAGAAGGGTTGATACCAGTATCACACATTTTCATTTTGAGGCATTTTTTAGGGCCTTTGACTTATCTTTGTTGTAAAATATTTTTAATTTCTATTTTCAAGTGTGTTTTTAAAAATTTAACAAAATAACATACATTTTTAAGCAAGTTATAATGAAAAACATATACATTTTCCAATTTTTTCTATAAAATAAGACATTTTTATGGACAAAATAAGGCATTTTTATTGACAAAATTGTAAACAATTCCAGAAATAAAGACATTTAAAACTATTTTCAATGAATTTTCAGAGATTTTTTGTATAAAAATGATACTATTTCATATTATTTTCCGAAAAGTGACAATTCACATAAATTTAAGAAAAACTATACAAATTATTTGTAAAAAACATATTAAAAACATTATATGTAGAAATTTTATTTCTAAAATAAAGTCTGAAAGTCAAAACATTACTAATATATCTTATCAAAAAATTGTCAAAAATTGTCAAAATTAACATTTTCTTCAAAGCATGAAACTAATCAACAATATCATGCAAGCCAAATTCTTCATCGACATTGGAATTTTCTGGAGCTTGGATTTCCTCAAGGACATCAATGTCCTCTTCCATTGGGTCTTCTATGTCTGCAAGATCCCCAAAGTGCTCCTTTCCAAACACCCCTCCTAATAAGGGTTGAGGCTCTTTCGACATCTTTGCCACAAGTGTTTCACTAAACTCCCCTTTCTTCAAACCAACTTCTTGTAGTTCATCTAGAAGAACTTGAATAGAATTAATTCTTTGCTTTACGAAATTGTATTGCAGTGGATCATTATCAATGGATATGCAATTTCTTCCTTTCTGTAAGGAGCATGCTATTGTTGTACCTAATCACCAAAAACAAAAATAAAGTTAAGTCAAATAGCATAAAGAAGCATACTTTAAAACAATAAAATAATGAAGGATAAAACATACAATAAAACTTGATATATGCTTTCATATGTAATATGAGAAAGTTTACCTGAGCCCGAGAACAAATCTAAGACCCAATCTCCTTCTCTTGAAAATGTATATATGAGATAATTAATCAACGGTTGTGGCTTTTGATAGATGTTTACAGTCACTCATTTCAAATCCATTTCTTCATATGTTAATGTTTTTACCACGGCATTATAACTCAACATCTGACTATGTTTACCTCCACTCTTTTCATTGATTAAAAGAGATTCATAAGTCTCATCATGTGTCCAAGTTGCAAGATGTATGCTTTCAATATCACTCAGGAATGGATCGCTGATGGAGCTACGAACATTAGGATTTTTCCTGTAACAAAAATATAAAAAATTTAATTAACTTATCAATAAATATAATTGATTTATAAATTCAAAAATTTGATAATATAGTGCAAATATATTACCAATAAAGTTGCTTCCTTTTTTTTCCTTTACCCTTGAAGGATGTCAACAACCCCCCTAATTGTGTGTCTAAATGGAAAACAACAAATCTCCATAGTGGTGATGTTGTGACATCTACAAATCCCGAAACTATTTTATTGAATGCTTGGTAAGTATAAGGCTCACAATCATAAGTAGTGTTTCGGATATTGTATCCATGAGGGATATCTGCAATCACTAGTGCATACTCCTTTTTAGGAACAAGATTTGAAATGTCTACACAGTCACCTAAAATGACTTTATATTGCATAGTGTCAAGCCCATTCCAAATATAATGATCACGTGTATCATCAAGTTCAATGTTTGCAAGACGTTGTCTCCTTTGTCGTTCTATTTTGGCTCTTTGGATATGAATTTTGAAGGACTCTAGTACTCCATATGTACCCCTCTTTGGCATCTTCAAATGAAAATTACACCAATAAGTAATAAAATAGAAATGAATTGAATTAGAAAATAAATAAAATAGGATGTATCATAGATCAACATACCTTCTTGAATGCAACAAAAAATTGTTTTAAAGTTTCTATCGAGCTTGGGTCTGGATAGTTGCATTTGACATCATCCCAATTCTTCTCATTCAACCTTATAACCATCTCCTCTTGTATTTTCATGTAGACCTTGTGACTAGACAATGAAACAATAAATGATGTTTACAATCATATATAATAATATAACATAATACTTAGAACATAACAAAAATGTTAAACTCAAGAACTAAACATCGTACCATAAAAAAAATCAACTTACTTGTCAAATTCGTTGCACATTTCCTCCGTGGATAATTCACCTGACTTTACCCATGATAGTATTGTAGCTATCACTACTACATATGGGCGGATTGTTCACGAAATGTTTCCATGTTTTCAACATTCGTGGGTTAAAAAATTGTTTTTTTAATTTTTTTTTTTCAGGTAGGGAAAACCGTGGCAATATCCATGATTTTTAAAGTTCCACGAACATTCGTCCCTATATCGACGAAATGTCTAGGTTTCATTTTTCATGGAAATAGGGATGAATGTCGATCTATATAAACTACACACTCTCACCATAATTTTTACATTTTCTTTTCTTGCACAACATTGAGCACGGATTTTGGACTTGCGGGGTGATTGTATGAGCTTGGATATTCTGCATAGCTCCTTGCAAGGTTAGTAATGTGTAATTATATTTTTATATTTCTTGTTCAAATACTACATCTCCAAGTTAGGCCACTTGAACCCATTCTCTTACCAATTCTCTTTGTCATCCTAAGTTATGAAACACTATAAGTGACATAATCTCTTCTCCTAGTTCTAATGCGTACCACATTGATGTGTCCTACTAAGCTAGGGCTTATAAATTATTTTTTCAATCTTTACAGCAAATAAATATTAACCCTACATTCTTCCCTTAGTCTGTATTCAATATCTTTAGTCTCTCACTCATCACCACATGACATCAATATTGGCATCTTTGAAAATGTTTTCTCTTGCGATTGGTACTATCTCTAGTGTGTTTGCGGTCCTATATAACATTTGACATACATAATGCTTGAGATCTATTACAATCCTTTCTTCTTTTTGATTTGCATATTCAATGTCTATATGGATCCAATTTTTTTATGGCTTGACCTCATCAAGATTTGCTACTTACCTAATTACTAGTCTTCAAATATTGCAATGGATCGACTAAATAGAGGATTTTCAATAGTTGACCTTTAACCAACTCATTTCTTAGCTCTTGTGTGCACTTCTTAACATCATTTATTTTCTCTATCGTACCTCGAACCTATAAAGTATGATTATGGACTCACACCCTTAACTACCTAATGGATACTTCACAATATTTGTCAATAAACTAGTTAATGTTTCCAACCAAATTTGAGCTTCCCAAGGCGATATCCCATGTCACATGGGTGAAATATATCTACAATATTGGTTAAGAGCCTACCCTCTTTGGTGGTCAAACTATATGAGGTCTTCAAACTATACAAGTAGTTATCAATTTTCCAATATTTTTGGTTCCTTAACATTTGACATTTACCATTTGTTTTTAGTAACCAACCAAAACCACTGCTAATTTTAGTGCTCTTGATACAATGCATTCCTAAAAATATGGAAAGATTATTTATTTAAAATTCCAACCACTACATGGGTACAATCTCCCTCCAAGTGTTCACATTAAACGTTAGATTATTATACCAAAAAATCCAAACTACAAATTCTTAATTCACAAAGTCTCATTTTCTATGGAAACCAACAATATATTAATGTACTTATACTCATTTGTACTCTTTTATGTCTCCCAACATTTCACAACACTTGATTTTTGTTCACAATATGTAAGTCAACATTAGTCACAAGTAGGTGTTAATATATATAAAAGTCAAACAAAAAAGGTTAACCATAATTATGAACTTCTTGTTATCACTACTAACTAGTTTTTTGTCGATCTTCCATCATCTAGATCACCATTGTCACCAATATGATAATAGAAGTGTGCTCACAACAATAACAGTGTGGACCATAATTCCACTATTCCTAAATGCAAACAATAGGTAGGTCCATTATATAGTTTCAACAACACAAACGTTGTCATATTTGTCTTTGATATCCTAAAACCTTTGCAATTACAAAGAAAAGATTCATGGAGCATCAATCCAACCATAGAATTCATCACCCCATCGACAATTATTTGACCTTAAAATAAGGCCAGCTATAATTTTGTGAATTAGATGTACACAACCAATGTAATGAGTCGATCAAGAGAGAGCACACAATGTTGGCAATGATTGTTCCGGGTATTTAATTAATAGGTACTTTTTTAATTGAAAGTCTGATCAGTAAATATTTCATTGATTTGTTTCGTGCATGATAATTATGTCTTTTATATATAACGACATATAGGCGCTAAATATAATTAATCATGTATGTTTGACCAATTTATAGGCAAGTACCAGGTTAAAGATATGAACGTATATCTTGAGCCTCTTATCGATGAGTTGTTGAAGTTATGGGCGGGCGTCACTATGTATGATAGTTCTAGACCAATAGGGAAAAGACGATTTCAATTCCATGGAATACTTGCTTTTACAATTCATGATGCTCCCGGGTTAACACATTTTTGTGGTATGTTGTTACTTTATTTTGTTCCTTAATATTTTATATATCTGTTGATAATATCATGCATTGTTTTAAACTGTAATTCTAATTTGCTACACCAATTCATATATCTTGTAGGTCTTCAAACCAAGGGTAAATTTGCATGTCCATTTTGCGGTCCCAGGATAAAATCTCGTCATTCAAGGAGTTTAGCAAAGGAAGTGTTCGATGAGTATAGGCACTTTCTGCCTAAGAAACATAGTTATCGAACTACAAACAAAGAAAAATTTAATGGTAAAGAAGAGAATGGAAAAAAACCACGAAGAATGACACCTCACCTATGGAAGGTGGAATATAATAGAAACCATCAAGCTATGCCATTTTTTTTTGTATTGAATTATGTTCAGCGCAATATGTTATACCATTATTGATTAATTAGTTTTAATTTGATTGTGTTGATGTTTCATGAATGTCGTTAAGGCACACGAGGAATCAAAATTTACCTTATTCAGTTTAGTAGGTTGTCATACTATGAGCACCTGCAAATAGTTCATTTGTTTGACACAATGCATATCGGGAAGAACATAATAGAAATTTTATGGCGAATATTAGATGGAAGGAATGACAAAGAAAAAATTTGGAAAGATTTGTAGTGACATCCAAGATGCTAATCACGCATTGCAAAGTGTGATCGTTAATTCTAATGGCGATGGCCATCAACAGAATATTAGTCTTCCTTGGTGCTTGACGGAGTAACAGAGCAATATTGTAAAAGAGGTCATCAAAAATATTAGGTTTCCGATGGGTTTTTCGTCAAACATAAAGAATATCTTGACAAAAAAAGGTGATTTTGCAGGGGTTAAAACACATGATTGGCATACATTCATTAAGGTAATCATGAGTCTATAATATATTTCATTATCAGTATGCAATATTTTATTAATTTTATTCTGTTATTTTGAAATAACTATTAATAATTATGTGTTTTTTGATACAGTATGTTCTACCTTTATCTCTCCTAGACGACTTTGACAACAACATAAAACATATTATTTATGTTCTTGGAAAATACATGAGGTAAGTAATGTTTTACTTGGAAAATGTACTTAGTTTGTGGTTTGTAGCGGAACTTATTGACATATTATGTTTTTCCCCCAAATATTATATATGCCTTGATATAATATTTTTTATTGCATCATTTGTAGGTGTCTCTCATCAAAAGAAATCCATAAAGAAGATATAAGGCATTGGAAGAGAGAAATTCCCCGACTAATGTGTGAAATGCAACAATATCTACCTCCAACATTTTTCAATGCACAAGAATACTACCTCATACACCAAGTTGAGGAGATTGAATTATGTGGACCAGTACACACAAGGTCGATGTGGATGGTGGAGAGGTAGTTGAAGTCATTGAAGGATTTTGTTAGACAAAGAGTGCATCTCGAGGGTTCTATGGTTGAAGGATACATGGTATATCAATGCATGGTGTACATTAGTGAATATCTACCTAAATTAGCAGAAAATATGAATGTGCCTCGCATTTGGCATCTCGACTCCATCAATGAATTTGAAGGGGAGGTCCTATTGGGGAGAGGTACATTGAGGACTGTGAAAGGTAATTATTATTATACGTTGTTGAATTAATATGTTACACATTTATTTTTTCCACTTTTATATTATCATACTGTTTTTTAACTCTTTTTAATAATTATGCATTTTCAACTATATTAAACTTATATGTGCCTTTGATGATCTAATTAATGATATTTAATTGTTATTTTATTCTATTTTTGGTCGAGTGTGGGATGCTTTACATTTATACATTGCAAACAACCTTGATTGGATGAGGCATTGGATAAAAGATTGTGAAGAATTCTTTGGTAGGTTATCATGGGAAGGGGTCAGTAACATGATTAAAACAGCTCATCGTCTTCGACATCAAATTCCTGACCTTACGTCGCAAAGTGATGTTGATTTAGCCTATGGTTTAAAAGATAAAAAAGGCAAGTAAATTTTTTACCCACATTATTTCTAGTTACTTCGATCCATTTTTCCAATTACATTTCATTTGTTTCAGTTTTCAATTATATTTACTAAATCCTATATGACTTTTATTAATTGTAAATGTATTTTTAACATGTTGCCAATGTTGCAGTTGAAACATCACAAGGCTATGTGGTGTAATGGTCGTAAATTTCGTATAAAAAATTTGGATGATAACAAGAAAACCTCGGATTGTGGGATAACTGCAGTGTTTAAGGTCACTAATGTTTCCTCTAGAAGTGATAGACATCCAGAAGAAACCGAGAATAGGTACTATGGGCATTTGGAGGACATTATTGAGTGTGCTTTTAATTCCTTTAAAATAGTTTTGTTTGAGGTGAAGTGGTACAGGCTACGGATGCATGCACGTGATCCTGAAAGAACTGTTATTGGGCATGCTAATGGATTTACCATGGTTAATACAAGGGCATTTGAACCGGGTACAGAGCCTTATGTTCTTCCAAGTCAATGTGAGCAAGTCTACTACTCCGAGGTACCAGGTAAAGGAGGTTGGTCATACGTTGTTCGATACGATCCAAGAGGAATACCAATAAAGTATAATGATGTACTAGATGATGAAGATAATCATGAAGAAGAAGATGATGATGATGATTCAGATCAGGCTGCAGTCGATGTGTTAGATGAAGAAGTTGAAGAGGTTGATTATGCAAATGCAGTAGATGATGATCTCATTGACGATATGGATGACTATATTAGCGAAGATGACTTTGATGCTGATGACGATGTGAATGATCCTTTCATCAATATCTATTCAGAACCAGATCCTGATACAGATGTTGAGTTGGATGAAGATGAAGATGAATGGCATTTAATTGTTGAAAAGTATAGGTACGCAATGTTTTTAGGTTAAATTAAATGCACTCACCATATGTTCATTTTGTTGATTAACTTGGTTATATTTGAAAATTAGTTTTCTAATCTAATTATGTTCTACATGTGCAGTAGCGTGGTTGTTCTTGGATGTTGTAGTGTTAATGGTATTTTGAATCGAACATGCAGTGTCAATTGAGCAAGATACAAAATGAAGTTATCTAGATTTATGTGTTAATTCTTGGGTTATTTCATATTAGAACAATTATCATAAGTTTTATACAAATGGATTGGTAACTTAAATTGTCAATATAATATTTTGAACAATATTGTCATCAATGTTCCTATTTGTAATGCAATGATAGATTAACTAGTAATAGCGTTAGTGATATTTACCTCAAAATTGGACAACCTTGGCATGGCTACTGATTGGTCTCTGAGGAAGTTTCCACTGCACTAACCTTGTAAAGTTATATTGTGCAAAATATGTGTGCTTATAGGCTTATTTGATTATCGTATATTAACTGTGGAAAATACAAAATTACTTCCAAATGAAATTATGAAAACTTAAATAGATGACAAACAATGGGATCTTATGTCGCTAATCAAAATGCATGCCAATGTGATGTTAACTGTCAATATAAATGCATTATTTGTGGTAAAGAGTATTTTTATAAGTGTGTGGGTTAAATTTGAAAAATATGCGAGTGTTGTCGGTCTTAAAGATTTTTTTAAGTGTGTCAAATGTTTTGTTGGGATTAGTGATACAAACAATCCAAGTTTGGTAAGATATAGAGCTTTTATGTATGAAGAAACGTGTTTGATATTTTATCATTCATTTATGTAAGTTATTAAAAATATTTAACACGTGTTTAATTTTATTTAAATAATGGCTAATAAAAAATGTTAGCTTTATCATTCTTCTTCATATAGTCTTTATCATTCTTCCGCATGACCCCAACTTGAAAATGAATCTCCTCGAAGTGTAAGAGTTGATAAAATATTTTCAATTGGTTGATTTCTTGCACATCCTCAAATGACTAAATTATGTAGTTTATTATTTATCAAATTAAGCTTGCAATATGCCAATAGGTGTGGTATAAAAAATAGATGGGTGGATGCAATGTCACCTCCCCTAAACTTTAAACCCATACGAATACTCCATGAAACATCCATCCAACCAAGGCAAGCATCAATAGACAAAGTACATGCACCATCAAATTAATGGGAGAGAGATCCATCGTGTTCCATACCACATATCCTAATGCAATTTCCATTTGAACGGTGGAAGGATGGGACGACCCTATGTGTGTGTGTCAATTTGCATGAGGATTGTCATGTGGCCTTCATTCGATAGTCAAAGGTGGCCCAACATTGGCAAGGGATTTTTGGAATTTTCTTAATTTCATGGGTGGTTACTCCATTGGCCATTGAGGTACGGGGATCTGAGTCTACTCTCTCCCAAATTTATCTACAACTTCTTAGGAATACAACATTGGTTAATGAGTTTCCTCCCAGAATCATCATGGCCACCCTAACTGTTGGGCCTTTTGTGAGAATTCATACCTTCAATAGTATATTTTCCATTATGAATTATTAATAACACAATATAATTATATTAATAATACAATACAATTATTAATCCTAATACAATACAATACAATGATTAATATATAATATTATTATTTAAATAAGAAAAAAAACGTAACTGCAAAACAATTGATACTTGTCGCTGTCGCATGGGCTCTGTTGCATTATCTGTTTCGACGGCACCCCCTGCAACTGTTGGGTTCGACGGCACCCCCTGCAACCGGCTCATTGGCCGTGACCTCCTTCATTATGCTTTCATACATGTGGCATGAGCTCTGTTGTTGTGTTGGCTTCGACGGCACCCCCCTACAACTGTTGGGTTCGACGACACCCCCCTGCAACCGGCTCTTGGGCCGTGGACTCCTTCATTGTGCATTCATACCTCTCGCATGAGCTCTGTTGTTGTGTTGGCTTCAATAGAACCCACTTGAAACTGTTGGGTTTGACAACACCCCCTGCAACTGGCTCTTGGGTCGTGACCTCCTTCACTGTGCATGTTCCTTTGGGATTTTGGTGGCACCCGGTTGTCTATGAGTCTGGACTGTGCATTCTTTTGGGCTTTTGGTTGCACCCGCTCCGGCCCTATCCTCATTTGGATTTGCAAAGAGCACTATTGAATTGGGTTTTTTGGTGGCACCCACTCCGGCCGTGTCTGCATATCCCAGCAGACCCTCAATGGCAACCGTAAGTTGAAACCCTCCTCTATTGAGTCGAATTTCTGCATTTTTGGGTGCGAATTAGGTGTTGTTGATTTCATTTGTTAATTAGGTGGTTTTGATTTTATAATGAAACCAACAGACATGGAATGCTTGTTGTTGATTGATGTAAAGGCTGTAGTTCTATTTAACACAGAAATAGTGATCCAAAGTTCATTGATAGGGTTTTCGAAAACAGTTGCAAACCAATTTTATTTGGATATTTTGGTGCAAGTGGATACTAGGAATATGAATTAGATATGTGCTCATTATCACATATTGAGGGTGTTTATGCCTACAATTTAATTTTGATTTTAAGCATTGTTAAATATCTCTGCCGGTAGCAACATTCTCCTTGGTTTGAGTTGATGTGAGTTTGGAGCTTTGCTGTAATCCTAATTTTGGTTTAAGCAGTTTTGTATCTCTGCCTTTTGCCACATTCTCTTGATTTGAGCTGGTGAGGGTTTGAGGCTTTTTTGTTATCCTGCAAGCATTTTTTGGGTTGTTTGCCCATGATTCGAAGGCATAGTTTAACCTTCATGGCCGTAGAAGAATGATTGTCTTAATCATATTGTGCCTATCTTTTAGATTTTGGGTTTGGAATTTGAACCAGATTGCTTTCCAAGTTGTATGTGAAAATTTTAATAATTTTTTAAAATAAAACACTATGTTTCTGGGTATCAATGCTCAGGATGTGAATTATCATTTGGTTTGTTAAGCTCATCTGGATTTTCACGTAGATTTTGGATATGATAGCTGTTTTAATTGGAGATATTAATGTGATTGCTTCAAATGAGGTCTTGAATTTCAACTTTTAGCCCTGAAAGTGCTCTGGATATCACTGCTTTGAACACCATCAATAGATTCCATAAGAAAACTTGAGTAAGATGTAAATTTTATTCCTTTTGGTGGAAAATATGCACTTGTGTTTATTTCCCTTTAGAGATTATTACGGGAAATGTTATTAAAAACATACTCACATCAGTTTCACTTGCTTGTAAATTCCCTCTATGTTAGATTGTTCATGGAGTAGTCTAATGCTTCGAGAATTTTGCTTGGCGTTAATACTATTTTGTCACATAGACTACTTTGTCACCTTCTTCCGCAATCCCCGTCATTGTCTTCAGAAATCCCCTCCTTGGTGCCCACCTCATCAGGACATCACCTACTCTAGGTCTTTCATTAATTCACCATAGTGACGGTTTGGTAATTCCCAGTCTTGCCTACCCTGCTCCCTGGTCATTCTCACCTCTTCATTTTCCTGTTTCAAATGACCCCCCAGCATCTGCTGAGACATCTTGACAATGCCAAACTCTGCTAAGATTATCTCCTTTTACCCTGCACAACAAAACACAATTTAAATTATATTAGCTCTGAACAAGGCGTACAAACAAATACTGGCTGAATATTATGTCAATTAAAATCCTCCATGTCGAAGCATTGGACTAATCCTTATGGTTGCCACTTGAAGAGGGGGGATAGGATCTCCATAGCCTTCTTAGTTTTGTGCAAAAAAATCAATAAATTCTTAACATCCTTCATCACCTCAAACCTTTAGCGGGCATTTGAAATTGCTCACTATCTCTATCTCTGTGGCTCTAGTTGAATGTGTAGTGAGAACCTGTGCATTGCTGTGAAGTTGGAATAACTCTCTGTCGCTGTATAATATCCATCATGAGAATGCGGACTCTTCATAATATTCATCACTAGGATGCCAATGATTGAGCGTTTCAGTCCCATCCCAAATTTCCAATTGTTTTCAATCTGTTGAAAGTTGACTGTCTTTATGTGCCTTTCATTCTAGATGCAGCTTTATTTTACATCTTTCCCAATTTATGGAATCACTACACAAATTACAGTGTAATCGACTGGACAGTCCATTGCAAAAATATGATCAGGTTGAGTGGATGATTGCAATTAGTAAAATGGCATACAACAATGGATGTAAATTCATTAGCGATTTTCCCATTGTCGATTATCCTCGATTGAATGGAGTAGATACTTCTTCATGATAAAAGAATTGGACGTTGGTCATCTTTTGAGTTGGGTCTCATAAATTGTCCATTATGTCAGAGACGGAATCAATTAGTGTTCTAGTATTCATGTTATAAGTCCTTCTCATTTGATGAGAGTCTCGACTTGAGTTTTGCATGGTGTGATTGATCTAATTTGAGGCACATTGCAAAGTATGCTGAAAACTCATGCTACAACTTAAGATTGGCCTCCGTAGACTCAACCTTATCCTTGTTCATATTTTGATACGAGCTTCTAAGATGAGGTATGAAGAGAAACTCTGAGTGTAAGGATTCACTCTCATGTTCAAGTGCTCTTGTTTTGCTGCTATTCTACTCCAAGAAACTTAAGGCTTCTTCAACTTGAGTGGCATGAATATCTACATCATTAGTATGAACAATCATGAACTTGAAGTTCCTTCATTTAATCCTTTAAGTGATTTCACATCATCTTCAACATATGCATCAACTAAATTTGAAGGGCCTCCTAACACAGAGTTAGCAACAATGCAAACTTATTATTGATCATTTCAGGCACAATGACTTAGAATCTGAAGCTAGAAATAATCCTATGTTGCATATGAATATATCAGCAATGTTCTCCACACATAACATTCCCCACACATTTGATTGAAACTAACACATTGCTCCTGAGTGTTGTTATTTAATTATTTATCCTAATGGTGTCAATGACCTCTATGTTTTTGACTATCAGGTGCTGAGGTGGCATCCTTCGGTTGTTTGCTTGCCTGGGAGACTGCATTGCTCCCCTTATTTGGCATATTTTGTACTTATTTGGAGGCATAGAAATATTTTTAACAATATATTAAAAAGGTCATTGATACCATTAGGATTAATAATTAAATAACAACATTCGGGAGGAAATCAGCCTTGTTAAACTCAATCATCCACTCACTCATGTCATGCACTCACTGCTTACCTTTGCAACGTGACGAGTGATGACTGACGACTACGAGGGACTAGCCATTGTGATTTGACTCTGAATATTGATTCTCCTCGGGCTTAGATCTAAGGAGTTTTAATGTGTCAATGAATATGGCTGCAACATTAGAGAACCACTACAAGGCCCAATACAAGGCCAACTAGAAACACAAACCAAGAAGAGGTTCATTTATGCATTGACATAGACAGGTGGCACTAGGCACACAATATGGACAAACAATGAGTTAGGAAAAAAATTTGCACCAAAGTACCACAATGGTTACTAATAAGAGAATATTTGACACAAGAGAATGCTATTAATTTATAACAAGCGAGCCTGAAACAAACGAGCCTGGTGCAAGCGAACACGAAGCAAGCGAGCATAGAAGGTCAAAGCGGAATCCAGTGGGCCCATAACCCACAAGTAAAAATGAAAATCTCTACTTGGACTGGAGGAAAAAATCATATCTATACTATCAATGATAATATGAGTTGGTTGGATAATATGCAAGACTGGAAACCTAGGTGGGAGTTGAGACATGTTGAAGTATTAGATGCTAACTTACAGGGATCTGATTCTCTTATTAGACTAGTGCCAGAACTCAGAAGAATGCCTATAGGATCCAATATTGTACCAGAGATGATTTACAACAACTCCCTGAGAAAAGCAGCTGATGCAAGCAATTGGTTAACTCACCTATACCATGATCTTAACTTAATCTCAACGGAGGGCTCTACACCTCACCCCGGGCTACGACTAGACCAACAATACTACTGTATTAACCGGATATGTTCTTTGGAAGCATGGCCACATCAATATGCTAGTCTTTGGTTTCCAAGTACTACACACACTTATGAAAAATATAAAAAATTATGGTGGAAATTCTTGAGAAAAGAAAATACAGATAGAACATATTATACCATGCTAAAGTTTGGACCTCAAATGACACATATCCATGAGGATCCTGGATGGTTGGTCCCAAAGTGGACTACAGACTGGTGGCGGTCATTCGGAATCAACCTGACAACATTAGATCCAGTTGCTATTTATAATCTAAAACGGGAAGTTGGAGAATCTCTTGAATAGGTCAAGGATATTTTGCAGACAAATCTTACTGAGGCTCAAATCCTTGGGTACTACGTTAAAAACGAATGACAGTGGCTTGTCAAAACCCACATAGACGTCCACATGCATCAAAATAGACGCATGGTCCTAAGGTCTGTTTATTCAAAGGCATGGGTTGTTGAATGCAATGTATTTTGAGAATTATATGGTCCCCCATACTCCGATGAGTTGTAAATATCTCAAAAGTATTTGGCTATGAGTGGGGCCTGTCCATTCAAATTGTCATAAAGATTGAAAAGAAAGTCATAAAAACGTTTAGACCTTACTTTTGAAAGCCATAAAAACTCTTAGATGTTTTCTAGAATGGTTAGTTACTTTTATGTTGTCATCAATGACAATCCTATTCATCATGAGACTTTAAACATGGACTTCATTTCTTCTTTGTATGCATGGTGTTTTCGAATTTTCAAAATTGTCTTATTGCACATTAGATTTCCATCTATCATTGTAGTCATGGTTTGGTTGTTTCCAACACTTATATCTCTTGTTGATTTCACTTAAGTTAAGGCTTAAATTGTCAAGGATTTGAATGTTTGCATCAAGCACATGTGGCGTATAAGGGTTGTTTGAGGGTCTTACATTACATTCCCCATTGAGGCTCTTACATTACATTCCTTCGGTTGTTTGCTTGCCTGGGAGACTAGAGTGATCCCCTTATTTGGCATATCTTGTAGTTATTTGGAGGCATGATTTCTTCTCTTAGCCTTTCCATACCTCAAATTTTTCAAGCGTCTCATGTTGTAAGAAGACATGGATAGTCTTAATTTGCGCCCAAAACTACCTCACATCCACAAAACTGGCCCAAAACTAAATGATGAGGTTGCTAGAAGGTGAAACGTGTCTACTAATGTTCAAAACATTACCCATATATGTTTAATTACTGTTGTAGCTTATCAAGGATGGGAAATGCTCATGCCCAAGTCATTGATAATGCTAATTGTTACCCCTCAAATTGCATGTACAATTTAAAATTTCTTTCCATCCGTTTGGTAGTCTAATAGATCTCGAGCCAGTAGAATGAAAACTTGTAAGTTAGAGGATTGTTGATCATGGTATGGGGATATACCAAGCTGTGTAATTTATATTTTCCATAGCTAAAAGCAAAGAATGTGATTACATCTACAAATTTCTAGTATGTTAGAAGATTGTGTTACATCAGTTGTTCTGGATAACTCAGTTTTTGTAAAAGGATTCTTCTATAAAGTGATCTAGAGTTAGTAGAGTGGTTCTACCACTGTGTAATAGCGGTTTTTGAGTGAGAAGCATGTGTGTATACCAAGTTGTGTAATTTCTCTTTTCCATAGCTAAAAACATAGAATGTGATTACATCTACAAATTTCTAATATGCTAGCAGATTGTGTTACATTAGCTGTTCTAGCTCACTCAATTTTGGTAAAAGGATTCTGATATAATGTGAGATAGAGTTAGTAGAGTGGTTCTACTACTGTGTAATAGTGATTTCCAAGTGAGAATCTTATATGTAGAGGGATTCTGCTAGAGTGAGCTAGAGTAGTAGATTGATTCTGTTACTGTATGATAATATGATTTTTGAGTTAGAAGGATGTGTGTATACCAAGTTGTGTAATTTCTCTTTTCCATAGCTAAAAACATAGAATGTGATTGCTTCTACAAATTTCTGGTATGTTGTCCTGAATTCAAGGTTACTATTTATAAAATTGTTCTCATTTTGGAAACTTTTGGTGCTTTCACGTGAAACAAGTTCAAACAATGTAGAGATAACTTCAATGAACTCTGGTGATGAATAAGTTCAAGTTAACATTTGATTGAGAAGAAACATTAGATAGATAGAATCTTAATGTTTACATTGTTGTTGGTTTGGTTTTGTCTAAGTATCTTGTTTGCGGAATTTTGTCAAAGTTTGTAGAATTCTGGATTTGGAACTTCATAGAGAAGTGGATTTGCAAAACTCATCAAGTATAAATTCAGACCTTAAAAATTCAAAAAAATTGGTGAGTTTGAAAATAGTCTTTGAAAATCAAATTTCTCATGGCCATTTGAATGCCAATTTGCATGAATTTGAAATTTGCAACATGTGGAAGCTGTAATGTGTAATATTTCACCTAAGTTAGCTGATGTATTTTGCGTTCTCTGTTGTAGTATTTTACTGATTATTTGATTAAAATGTATTGACATGAAATAGTTGCGAACACTGCTGCAATGTACTCCTGAGTGGACCCTCTCACTGTAGTTATGGTTTGTTGGGCTGATATATAGTCAATTAATGTTTCTTAGTTGAGTGATTTTTCCAAACAATTCACTAACAAATAATTTTCATATGCATTAGCATAAAATACCAGCATGTAAATTTAAAAATGAAGGGTAGGATGCCAAAAATATGCCATTCAAAGAAAGAGGGTAGGCCGCCAATAATATGCTCAACAGTCTTGGAAGGACCCAAACTGGGTGATATACTAGTTAACTTCCTTAATTTGTTGTCCTCAGTGGTTTTGTTCTACCCACAAGAGAAAAAGACCCCCAAATATGCAAACTCAGTCCACAAAAGAGCTCACATCCTACAGTGATGAGTGTGTTGTCGTATGGACAACTTGTTATAGAACTATAACTTGGTCTCTTCCTACCACAAATCTTCCTCCCAATACCAAACAATTCAGCTGAGATTTGTAACACTACATCCACTAGGGTTCGGCATGTCCCTCCTAAGCCTCAAATTTGAGGGAAGTAAATGTGTACTTTCAAAGAAGAGAGAAAGCATCATCTTGTTTATTCTTGTTTTATGGAGTGCATGTACCACCAAATATGTATCTGTCAGATCTATCTTCCTCAAGTGATGATGAAGATATACTCCAAGAGGTTGAAAGCGAGTTGAGTTGTACTAGATCTACTGGATTTATATCAACTAGATATGAAAAGATAAGGAAAAGATTTCATAGACGCATGAAATATTTTATTGCCAACGATGGGTAATGTAATTATGATGTTGAGAGAATAGGAGACATTGATTTTCCATTGAGGTATAAACATCTAGTGCAACGATGGGTACCTAATATGCTACCTCAAGTGGACACAGATTTTCTCATCAATGGGAGGATGTATCGCATCGGTCCTTCGTCCTTACATGGATTGGGGATATTTTCCATGGATGGAATAAAGGTCCGCTATGGCAATGTAACTGAATTGATGGAGTATGTAGGACCACTATATAGATACAATAACTGGTTGATCTTGGTCCAATATACTCGAAGTATGCGGAGATATAGAGTTGCCGCGAATTATATTCAAATAGCAGAAAACAATAAAAACAAAGGGGCGACTATGTATATTGATGGGAGACCAAGAGTGTCTGGAAACATTACTGGCTTTATAAATAGTACACGACCAGTGACAACAAATAAGCAGCCAAATTGCGAATTCAAGGCACACGAACATCATCGTATATTTGTATGTGCAATAAAAACAATACTTGCAGGTGAAGAGTTGTTGATCGATTGTACAACTTAAATAGAATAGATGTGGTTTCCGCGGTCCAGGGGAACCGTGGACCGTCATAAACTATGCCTCATCAGGTAAATGCTAAATGTAGTAACTAAACATGACTACAATAACTGAATGTTTCATTTTTTTTGTTAACATTCGATTTCCACTGTTGTCATTCGCTTTATTCATGCTTATTATGAATATTTCCATGTGATTACATGTTGATTACACTACTATGAATATCTCATTTTTGTTTATGATGCAATTATTGACTATTGACGTTTGATTAGGGTGGAGGCAGTGGAAAGGCACATGCTGCTTCCACGGTCTAGGGTGACCGTGGAAGGTCAGAATCTACACCTCGTCAGGTAAAAGTTAAATATAGCAAATAAATATGACTACAATAATAAGATGTTCCGATATTCATTGTTAGCATTCGCTTTTTCCGTGCTTATTGTTAATATTTCCATATGATAGCATGCTCATTAAACTGTGGCAGGAGTCTACACATCGACATGCAGCAGAACATGTATCTTCTACTTCCGAGGTAAAAATAAATATTAATGCAATATCTCATTTTTGTTTATGTTACAAATATTTAGCATGAGGTAAACGTTTATTTATTGATTTATTATGTCAGGGTGGCACCATTGGAAAGTCACCTGTTGCTTCCATGGTTGAGGGAGACCGTGGAAGGTTACACTCTGTGGCCTGTCCGGTAAGTGTTACGTACAATAACTAAATGTTTCGATTCAGTATGTTAACATTCAATGTCCACTACTGACATTCACATTATTCTGAGCTTATGATGGATTACTGGTTCATTTTTCTGACATTATTATGGTGTTATGGTTCATTCAGGACCGTGGAAAGGCACTTGTTGCTTCCACAGTGCCAGTTGATCGTGGACACTCATCGGCCATAACACCACGTCAGGTAAGTGTTAGTGCATAATAGTAACTTAATTTTCATTACAATATCAATATTTGAATGATGTTAAAATTATATTGCTTAATTTAAATTATTGTTTGATGAATTTAGTCACGTGCACCCGATTTGGATGATGAGGGGTTTAAAGAAGACATTTTCTATTCCACTGATCCACTATACACTTTTAGAACATACTTGAAAAAGGAAAACATAGAAATGCTTGCTTTGGCTCGCAAAAATCCCTTGACACAAGAGAACAGGGCAAGGATTCAACAACTGCAAAATGAAATACAATCTTATGGGGTAAGTGCCATCTTCACAAATTTTTTTTAAGCTATGACATGATTTCATATTTGATATTATGTTTTTTATTTTTCCAAGTGATCTGATAAAGTAAAGTTTATTGTTTGTAGGAATTTTTAAAACCCATGACTAGATCAGAACCTGTCGAGACAGGTATAGGTAACAGTGATGGTCCAATGCAACAAAAAAGAAGCAATGTACCAATGAGGCTTTTTTCCACTCTTGTAGTTGGCCTCGAATCCATTGATGACGTGGGAACTGATTAGAGGGGGAATGATGCCATGCTAGAGCATGATGAGACGAAGCCTAAGACTCCACATGACTCTGGAGATGAACGTATTGTAGACGACCATGAAACTTTTCTTGGAGCAACACGAGTTAAAAGCACTGGATCACTAGATCTCACCTTTCTGGTGGATGACTCTTGTGTTCCTATCAAGGTTCAGAATATTGCAGGTATTTCAACATTAATTTATTGATTTTAATCATGAAATTGAAATAGACATACGTTGAAATTATTATAAATGAATGGATGACATGTTTTTGCAAGAAACAATGTCTTCTATAGGCATTTGAATGACAAAGCCTTGGATTTGTTTGGCCCCACCATTCGCACATGGTGGAATAGCCAAGATAGCAATAAGAGAGATGAATTGATGGACCACATGGTCAACTTGTTCAGGAATACTTTCAACAGGAAAGTTGTTGCAAGGTTAGCCGGTGAGAATTTGAAATATACCAGGGCCCAATATAGGGAAAGATTGCAAGCTGACCTCAAGCATGAGCGCCCTCCCATGGTTCCGGAGAAAGAGTGGAAGGCACTCATAGATGATGCAAAGGAGAACTTGCTAAAAAAACAAGGAAGACAACCATGGCATGGTAAAGCAGGTACAACATATATCATCTATTTACTGAAATAAGCTCAATTATTTTTTTCTTTTTTGTTTTAAGTAAGATTTTTGATATCTATGGCTTTTCAAAATTTTCATATATAGGATACCTGACACCTCCAAAGCAATCAAGGCTAGAATGGAAAAGCATGGGCAACATAGACTGGGCCAGGGTGGCTATAGAAATCTAAGAGCAAGAATCGTAAGTATTAAATGATTAATTGTTGGGAATATTTATTTAACAGTACCGAACAAATATTTGATTTTGATACTGGAAATTTTAAAATGTGTTATCATGCATTGTAGGGAAATATGTTCCAAGCTGCTGCCACCGAGGAAGACCTAAAGCTCGGTTTCAAGTTTGGTTTTAAAAGTGTGGTTGAACATCGGAAAAGCTTGGGGCAGACTCCAATCTCCCCAATGACGCAAATGCAGGTAAATCACCAATTGTAGTATACTATTAAAATTTATTCAGTCATTCTGATTATATCACCCATAACTAAAAAATTATGTTTGTTTTTAAGCAACAATGCAACCACAACAATGAATCTAGCAGTACTCATCAAGTACAAGTTGATGTTGGGGTGAACATGTCCCATGATAGTGTGGAGCATAGTGTCCATTCTGGTATGTATGCTTTGGAAATAGAAATATCTACTGTGATTAGATATATATATTTCCTAACGTATACTTATAAATTTTCTTCTTTCAATGGAAGACCATGAAGCTCAGGAGCATGAACTACAAGAGGAAGCAACTAGACCTCCAATTAACACCCCAGTTGTCACATCTAGAGAGACTGGTAAAGAGAAATATTGTAATTTTAATCAAAATAATGAAATATTTATTTCAATAATAATTCAACGCCATATATATATGCTCATTTCCGTTGTTGCAGTTCACACCCCTTCAGAACTTCCTCCACGCCTTGCTCAACGATGTACAAGAAGTGGCATAAATGAGGGCATGGAAAAACAAACAATAATAGGAGATATCGCAGTAAATACTGTGCCAATTGATGATTGTGATACCGTACTCGCAAGTTTTTTCAATGCAAAAAAACATAAATCAACAAAAAAGTAGATGCAACTTAAATTCATGACTTCTATTTTGATGGATATCGATGTTGTTTGTATGAAACATTGTCAGTATGTAACATATATAACTTTTATTTGGTATAGTTACGAGGTACTTATATTTTATGTGATGCTCTTAGGGATTTTCCCATTTATATCTTTTATTTTCTTAGAATTAGAATTTTAAATTTAAATGTCATCACAAGTCATTGTATGCTTATTTATAATTAGTGTGTATTTTAATATTCAAATTTTTTGTTTTCTTAGACATCATCACTCCTGTGCTGCATGTAGATATATTAGTCTGAAAAATTGATTCTCTTTATATTATATATATTAGATATGTTCATCATGATTTCGATGATCATCGCTATTTATAATTTGATTACTGCCCATTACATCTCGAGGACCAACTTCAGCATAGGGACCACAGAGGAGTGCTGAAGTTGATAGAGATCAAATTTATGTTGTAGAATATTTTACTGTTGCTTTAGCGCTATTCAGAAATAGTACCACACTTCATATCTGATTTTTGGTTAAATGTTGACGTGGAGATCTTCAATTATACCTCTCTTATTATTATATGATCAATATGTTTATTTTATCAACTGTTAGTGAAAGAGATGAAAATTATGTTATAAGATTACTGCCCATTACATCTGGAGGACCAACTTTAGCACAGGGACCTCAGAGGAGTGCTAAAGTTGATAGAGATCAAATTTATGTTGTAAAATATTTTATTGTTGCTTTAGCGCTATTCAGAAATAGTACCACACTTCAGATCTGATTTTTGGTTAAATGTTGACGTGGAGATCTTCAGCTATACCTCTCTTATTGTTATATGATCAATATGTTTATTTTATCAACTGTTAGTGAAAGAGATGAAAATTATGTTATAAGATTACTGCCCATTACATCTCGAGGACCAACTTCAGCACAGGGACCACAGAGGAGTGCTGAAGTTGATAGAGAACAAAATTATGATGTAAAATATTTTACTGTTGAGAGAAATGAGGGATATTTTTATTTGGCATCCCACCACCCTTCCTTATACTGTGATGATGAACTTTCAGGTTATATAGAACGACTGTACATTTGAGAGAGATATGAGTGGTTGTACCTTCCCCACCTTGATTGAGCTATGATTGGTCTCATGGTACCTTATCTTTCACTTGTGTTTAATGGGGTCATTTACCCTCCTTGAGTAACTTTTTTAAAACCACCTTGTTGAAGTTTTGCTCTTATAGAGTACTATGGTTATTTGGCCACATTTGGAGCATACCCTTGGTTCTAAGGGTCATGGGTCTTCTACTACCCACACTTATATCGTTATGACCATTGTTTATATTTTCTTATTTTATGACCATTGTTTATATTTGTACCTAGACTTCAAATCTGATTTTTGGTTTAATGTTTACGTGGAGATCTTCAAGTATACCTCTCTTATTGTTATATGATCAATATGTTTATTTTATTACCTGTTATTGATTGAGTTAATAAATACTTGTTGTACCTTCCCCACCTTGATTGAGTTATTATTGGACTTGTGGTACCTTTTCTTTGACTTGTGGTTAATGCGGTCATTTAACCTCCTTCATTTTTTTTATACCACATTGTTGAATTTTTGGTCTTATAGAGTACTTGACTTTGATCACCTGTGATCAATTGTGGTGTGCTGATAATAGCTTCTCTTCTGCTAAGACTTGGTTGAAGTTTATAATTTTTGTGACTTTATTTCTTTTGAGTTATGTACTGTGATTGACCGTCATTGACGTAATCAACACCAATCATTTCTCTCTCTCTGTTTTGTACACACCCTCTTGTAGGGTCAGTTGGTTCCTAGAGAAGACTGGCCTCTCCGAGGCACAAACAATCTTTTCTGAAAGTAACACTTATGAGTATATTTTCAAGAATGGTTTCACACCTAGGTTGGTATCTTCAACTATATCTCTCCTTTTGTTATATGATATATATGTTTATTTTATTACATGTTATTGAATATTAGTTTATCATTTTAGTTTGCTTGTTAGTGTAACTCAATATTATAATCTATTGATATGGTAGTTTTGAATTTATCATACATTGCAAAATGTTGTTTAAGCCTTATGATTATTCAAAGGACACAAGGAAACACTCTCTACGTGAAGAAAAAAAGAAAACACTCTCTTATATGCACAAGGATCTCCACAGCTTGTCTCTTGTTACAAAGTCATGGCCTATAAAGCCACAGCTTGCAACAATTGGGTCTTGCTGTTTAGTAGGGGTGGTTTGTGGCGGAGTTCTTTATGTTTCCAATGTGGGAGATAGGCGTATTTGTAGGGTCAAAGTCTAGAAACCAAAGGTTTAAAAAATATGCAAGACCCGCCCCAAAAATAGGGAACCCGGTACATCCTTTAAGATGTGTTTTTTGTCTTTTATATTTTTGAAGTAGATGATGAAAACCCCCTAGAACAAAAACTAACAGGGACAAGTTGGGGTCCAATTTTCTTGTATCCAAGGCACTAGATAATCTTCTTAGGGCCATATGCCAATAAATCTGTGGATCAATGCATTTTCCTTATCTTACAAGGATTCCAAAACATTTCTTGACCTTATAATAAATTTTGGGGTTTCTTCCATTTATCTTACTAAAAAATTGCCAGATTTTGGTGTTGATTATGAATGAAAGAGCTTTCCACTTGCATTAACTCATATTTGAAGGAACATGATTACAACACTTGCATTTCATATGGCTTAGCACATCTAAAGCTAGAAGGGATTTCTACATCAATTTAGAAACAACCTTGAAAGTAGAACCCCGCAACTCAATCACAACATTAATCAGAGTTACTATTGTTGGATTTTTGACCTCAAGAGCTGTTGCAGGATCTGTCACGTTGGGAAGGCCAGGTTAGAGTCAATCCAAATTGAGAGGCTACTCCGAGGGTTTTTTTCTCTGGGGAATATGAGAGCTTTGTGGAGGACAAGGACATTTTGCTCCCCTTGAGTGCATAGGCACCATCTTTCTTATTGCCAATACCTGATCCAATTGTAGATTCATATGATGACTCCATGACTTTTGATGTATTTCTTAGTTCAAGCCTATGTATTATATTTATCTACTTTGTTTCGCATATAAAGTTAGGTATTGCAGACATATCACAATTCATTTGCTCAATGCACTAGAATTTCTCGTTGTTTTTATCAAGCTGAGGATATGTTGGAATAGGTAATGGCATAGTAGATGCAATAATCATACCAAATATATAAGGACATTACAGTGTTGCCATGTATTTTTAAAATAAGATATAAGGTAAGATAACTTCATTAATGTCCATAAATGACCAAAATAGGTCAATCATGGGACTAGAGAGTACAAGTCACAGTTGTAGTGTGGGAGTGCCAAGGAAACTTTAAATGCCCAAAAAAAGAATACGAATGAAAATAATAGTAAATGAGAGGGGGTAAACCTTAACAGAGAAAGACACTGCTTTATACTTAAGTAGAAGTAGATGCAAAAATGAGAGAGTGAATGTCCTTGTCATCATCAATAACTATCATTTCACTCTTCTTATGATCTTGTTGTCCACAACAACAAAATTGGTAGGTTGTAATTGAAACTAGAAAATGTTTACCCAAGTACATGTTATTGTTCATTAAAATCTTTGAATTTTGTTAGATCATTTTCCTATTAAGAGATTATCATAGAGTTGGTAGTAATAATAAAATATTAGTTGTCATTCATCTCTTAGAAATCCTATCACTGCTCAAACTTTGACAAAAGGAAAGAGAATACACCACCTTTGGAAATTGTTCATTTTGATATCTTATATGGATACTTTGCTTGTACCCTTGACCCAAAATAATGAATTAATTTCAATGAAAATTCTTCAGAAGCTTAACAAACCTTGATAATACTTAACACATGGATCCAACTTATGAGGGATATACATATAAGAAATTGTTATGTGATACTGAAAATTGCAATTTTCCTCTGGAATGTCTTTTAACTTACGAGTGTTGTGATTATCACATGAGCACTTCTTGTCTGACTTTGAATTTTTGGGATATGGTTTCAATATGTAGGAACTTATATTGAAATCATTGGAAGCATTCATAATTGGAATTAAGGCAATGGTACATACAAATAGAGGAGTGCAACCTTATTTAAAATCTAGAAGAATTTATGAGGAATATTGAAACCAATGATGTTTCATCCAAATGCCAAAGTTCTGCTAGAGAAGCACGATTGCACAATCTTGCACACAAATGAGCCTTTTCCTCAAGTTTTGTATTAACATTTGATTTGATTCTTTATGTATGTTTACAAAAATGATGTATATGTCTTTTCTTTAATTTTCAAATAATGTTTTTGCCAATAGTATTAATCAAGCCACTTGTTTAGGGTTTCCTTCCACTTAACACATCCAGGAGCAACTTTGAAGGGTCTTTTGTGCACAACTCTCAGTACTTGGGATATTCTTGGGCCTGAAATACCTCATGAATGAGTGATGAGGTGAGAAATTATAGTTTGGAATACTCCTTGTAGCATTGATTGTTGATTGTTTCATTCACAAGTGTCACAAGATGTGACAAATTTTTGGATGCATTAAATTTTTCTTTTTTTTAACACGCCCAGGTATCATCGATATATCGACGAACATCCATAAGCCCATAGAGACTCTTTCCACGCAGGTGCTGAACCTGCCATGAAACTTTGGGAATCGGTTCGTGGATAATGAGACGATGTTTCGTGGAAATGTAAACTTGTTTGGACACAGGTGCTAAACATGCCATGAACGTTTGTGGATCGATGCGTTGTTATTAAGACAATGATTCGTGGAACTATAAAATTGTTTCCACGCAGGTGTTGAACCTACAATAAAAGTTTGGGAATTGCTTCGTGGATACTGGGACGAGGAATCATGGAAAATGTAAAATTGTTTCGACGCAGGTGCTAAACCTGCCACGAAAGTTTGTGGATCTCTGCGTGGAAATTGAGAGGATGATTCGTGGAACTACAAACATGTTTCCACGCACATTCGTGGAACTTGCAGAAGTTGAACGTCGATATAGCGACGCAACTTCGTGGATGGATTCCTCTTCCATAGATTTGAGAATTGTTCTGTACTTGACACGTGGCCAGCAAGAAGCGTTGCTATTTCCACGATGGGGAATTTTCGTCCCCATATCCATGAATATGTTTCCTCGAAAAAACGAAACACCAATCGTTGCAACATGGATAAAAATTCGTGGCAATTACAATGAACAATTGTGGCAAATTTGACCATATGTAGTAGTGTATTAATGTTTCATCCTTCACACCTTGTATTGTTCTCCGAGGTGTAATAGTCATGTCTTCTGGAATATTCTTGACGTCAGAACCTGCCTTACCACCGCTCCATGGAACAAATCTACCTTTTTTCACTTTCTATTTTTTTATGCTAATATTCTCCCACAAGCTAAATATGTCATCAATCAAATCCCATGTTTTCCCAAATCTGAATGCCAATTGGAAATAGGCATCTACATCTCTGAATGCATCACTTCCTTTGGCATTTTTTTTGTTTCACATTATCCTCTTTAATAGTGAGACCTATTTCCAGACAACATTGTCTCCGAAAACTTGCATCAACTCTAGATTTTTCCCCATCACATATTTGCACAAATTCATTGTGGATAAATCTCACCCTTTGAATAAATGTCATTGTCAACCTATATTCACTATCTGTGTTATGATCCCATGCCAATAACTTTGCTTCTACATCTGTTAAACCAACATAAATGATGCATTTAACTGTTTCAAAAATAGGGTTATTGGGATATTCTTGCATCAACTCTCTTCTTGCCTCTACAAAATGATTCTCACCAAGAACATAATATTTGTACTGAAAACAAATCTTTTTTGATCAAATTAATCTTTAGTAGGAACATATTTCGGGTCAACAAGGACTAGGTAGTCAACCACATGTGCATAGGGATTGTGCCTCTTCAATGCTTTCAAGTTGTGAATATGCAAGTGATGTGGTTTTCTAATTCTAAATTGATCTTTCCCTTCTGGGTCTATAAAGTTGATTCACATTCAACTCAAATGTATGTCCATTGTTAACCAAATTATCCATCCGCAATCGATCTCGAATGGAATTTTTTGTTGTCTTGACAATGCCATCCTCTAGATCAACACCTGGAGTAATGATTTCCCTACTGCCCCCATAATTTTCACTCTCATATTCAGGAATTACATTAACTTCAGTAACAACATATCTCCTCTTTTTCTGATTTGAAGGGGTTCCTTTGAAATCAACAATGCCTTCAACAGGAATCAAGGCACTCTCAACCATATTTCTTTTACGAGATTGTTTGTTACTCTTACTAGTAGGAGTAGAAAGCTCATTTACAACACTTTCAATATGTTCAGTTGGGCGAGATGAAGATTTAAATATAACCCTTCTAGGTACCTTATTTGATTGTTGGATGCTCTTTCCTCTTTGTGCTTGTACTTCTTCAGTTTGAACATTCGCCACTTGTTTCTTCTTCCTTGCTTCTGGTCCCTTTTGAATAGTGGCATTAACAACATCCATAGGATTGTTCTCTGTATAATAAATTCCTTTCAACATTTTTGAAATCGAATTGGAAAAATCCTGCAAAATAAAAAAATTATCGTATTAAATCTATTACATTGTGGTATCCAAGTTATAACAAACCAATTTAAGAATAATATCAATATTCAAACTTACTCTCCCACTGCCAATTTCATGCGCGACCCCTTGACAAAAATCTGTGAAATTTTCTTGAACATTATATTTTCAAATATTCAAAGAATATCAGATTTTGGCAAAGGTCCTGGCTTGTTTCACTTGTGCATAAACAATATCCGTTCCTAGAATCACACATATATCTCTCAGCAATCCCAATGAATGGTAATATGATTGAATATATGGAAATGCGGCAGAATATAAGTGAATACTTTTTGGATTTCCTTGATATTTTTCCTTCAGATGCCAATGGAACTCTGTTTTGTCTTCTTCTGCTGCATATTTTCATTCTCTAGCATTCTTCAATTTTAAATATTCAAATTTAATAACTTCGCCTTGAGGCTCAACATTCTCAGATGTTTTTTTCGATGCAATCATCGCCGCTCCTAATCCACAAACGTTTACAGATAACTTTCTTGATGCCATTATCACTATATCCAAAAGGTAGAATTTTAAAATACAATCAACAAACATTCATACTCTAAACAAAATCAACATCAATATTCACTATAAATTGTATTTGAAAAACGTTTTTAAAAATTTAAAAATATTTTTACATTCATAATCGCCGCTTTTTACGTTTTGAAAAATATTTTAAAAATTGTAAACCTACCGCCTACCCCCTAACTATATAATAAAAAAAATTAAAACTAACCCCTACCCCCTAACAATATAATAATTAAAAAAAAAACTAACCCCCTACCCCTAACAATATAATAATTAAAAAAAAAAACTAACCCCCCCAACAATATAATAAAAAATTAAAAAAATAAAATTAAAACTAACACCCCCCCAAACAATATAATAAAAAAATTAAAAAATAATTAAACTACCCCCCCATAACTATATAATTTTATTTTTTATTTTTTAAATTAAGCCATAAAACAATTATTGCAAAATTAACAATAAAACTAACTAATTTATTAAAAACAGAAAAAGCACTAACCTTAAAAGTGTTACTAAATTGCTCCAAATTAAATAATGAATAGTAGAAATCTAAATGGTTTATATATCCTAGATTAGGTTTAAATTTACTTGTTTTACGAATGTGGGATTAAAAAAATGAAATTAGTTACTGAATTATTATTAAATTTATATAAGATAGGTTTAAACGAAATATTACTAATTTTATTAATGTGGGAGTTAAAAAATGTAAATAGCCATTACTTTATTACAAATTGTATATAAAAAGTGTTACAAGAAATTTTACTAGTCTTATATGTCTGAGATAGAAATATGTAATTAGTTAATACATTATTTCAATTTTTTTATATCATAATTTCGTCCTTTTTACTAGTTTTATGAATGTGCGCTTTAATTTTGTAGGAAAATTTTGGAGGGAAGTTTTGGAGGAAAACATTTGTAGGGAATATTTTGGAGGGATATTTTAATTCTCATAGCTATAAGATTGTTGGTTGACAGTTGCACCATTCTACTTTTTGGTGAGGACTGTGGTAAAATTTCATTGCAGTTGAGCGATTAATATTTTTCTATAATTCTATCTTTTAGTGAGAAGTCGTGGACTCATCTGAATTAAATTCCAATGTCAATGAAGAAATGTATTGATCATCTAGCCAAGATACTAGCAGTGCAAGCAATGTAATCAAGCATGTTATTCAAGAGCTTCCTAATTATGAATATTTTGAAGACACTAGTAATGAAGGGAAAGAATGTCATGATGATGAAGAGCTTCCTCCAAGTGGGGATCCTAAAGACATCAAGCAAGATGATGACAATTTTCCTCCCAGTAAGGATTTTCAAGGCACCAATGATCATTTTCCTGAAAGCGACGATTTTTATGGGACTAATGATGCTTTTGCCGAGCATGCATGTACAAATAATGTTGATGATTTTCTTAATAGCAATGATTCTAATGGGATGAATGATGATTTTCATTGAAGCAAGTATTTTAATGGGACCAATGATGATTTTCCTCCCAGCGAGGATTTTTGTGGGACTGATGATGATTTTCCTCTAAGTGAGGATTTTAATGGGACATGTGATTATTTTGCCGAGGAAGAATACATAAATAATGGTGAAGATGGTTTTCCTCCAAGCGAGGATTTCAATGGAATAGATGATGACTTTCCTCCAAGCGAGGATTTCAATCGAACTGATGACGAGTTTCCTCCAAGCGAGGATTTCAATGGCAACGATGGTGACTATCCTCCAAGTGAGGATTTCAATGTCACATATGATGAATTTCCTCCGAGAGAGGATTTCAATGGCACCGATGATGATTTTCCTCTGAGTAAAGATTTCAATGGCACCGATGATGATTTTCCTCCAAGCGAGGATTTCAATGGCACATATGATGATTATCCTACGAGCGAGGATTTCAATGGCATCGATGATCGTTGTGTTGACGATGAAGCCACCAATGATGAAGACAATGATTCTCCTCCAAGTAAGGATGTTACAGGAACCAATGATGAAGACAATGATTCTCCTCCAAGTATGGATTTTATAGGAAACAATGATGTCAATGTTTGATCTCAAGAGTTCCCTTTCAGTGAAGAATTTAATGGCACAAATAATGTTGATGGTCACATTGATCTTTCAACAATTGATCAACTTATTAGTGATCATGACAATAATTTTCATACTGAATTTGGTGATGAAATTTTCAATGGGGGGGGTCATATGCATCACAATGAAAACATTCATTCTAATGAGGATGTTTTTGCAAACATAATGGTCCAGGAGATGGAACGACATAATCCAATGCAGAGCAGGATTAAGTGTAGGACTAGACCTTTTTATGTCAATCCAAAGCATTCCAGTTATACAAGGTGTAGAAAAGAATTGCTCACAAGTCCAAGTTCCATTACTCATTTGATTTCGAGTGAGTTTTTCCACAAAAGTTGTTTGAAAATTTTAGGCTAAAATTATGCCTTGGAGAAAAGGAAGATGTATTTATCAATGAACAAAAGCATGCAAAATTCATATTTAGTGGGGAGCATGATTCCTACTCCCACAGGTTATGATTATCACGTTGGAAAAATAATGTTTTGTAGAAATGCATTCAAACAGATTCACTCAATTGGTAATATTCGATTATCAAGAATCCAAACAAGTCTGGAAAAAGATCCTACATTTTATTCTGATGATTATCAGGGACGAATCACTGGGCCATCAACACACATTGCAATACCATGGATGCATGATTTCTTTTCCAAGCATGGAGAGAGTATGCCAAATAGAGAAACAATACACATTCTAGATAATTTCACAAGGCAGTAAATCTACAACTTATACAAGGATTATGTTCAAGGTGGTCAAGGAAATGACAACTTCATCAGATATGCATATTTCACAAGAGTATGGAAAAAGAAGTTCAACAATGTCCGCATTACAAAGAGGTCAGGGATGGGGGTCTGGAGTACATGTGATTCTATTAAAGAAAGAAGGGATAGATCAGAAGGGATAGAAAGATGTATGTTTACAAAAAAAAAAAATAGATAAATGTCAATTATTCAAGCTAGTTAACAATATTTTTTTTATGTTGTTTGTAGATTCCATAATCAATGCACTGCAAGAACATCGCAATCAACAATCCAATGGACGGAAAAATTTGTACAAACATCGCAAGAAGTATTATGATGCTCCACATAAGTATATGGGTTTGATAATTTATGGCATGGATCAGAAAAAGAACACTCTTACCACATTTTGTTTGTGTGCCAAAGAATTTAAAGGAGGACAATTTTATTCAGTTTCACTTGGTTGGGTGTATGGTTTTTAATGGTGAAATGATTCCAAGGGTTTATTTTACAGCTCCAAATATTCACAATGATGCAAATTTGACCATCACCATGTCATTACTCATTGGCCTGGTGATCTTCCTAAAGTTCTATATCTACAATTGGATAACACAAGTCGAGAAAACAAAAATCAGGTCGTGTTTGGTTATCTAAGCATGCTTGTTGAATTGGGAATTTTTAAAAAGGTAAAAGTTGGTTTCCTTCTTGTTGAGCATATGCATGATCATATTGATCAAATTTTCAGCCATTTTGCAAGGACAATGAGGAGGAAGAAAGTCGGGATCCTACCATCATTGATTGAAATTATAAGGAAAGCATACCATCCAGAGCCTATTGTACAGAAATTGGAAGAAACTGTTGACATGAGAAGATTTCTGTTTGGATCGCATGGTGAAGAAAGGTGCATTGAAAAACTTAATGACATTAGATTTCAAAATCAATTTCGTATAAAAAATATTGATGTAAAAACACTATTGTGTGGCAAGAAGTACTCAACTAGCACAGAATGGGGTCCTTCATTAGGTTTGGCATTTCTGAAATTCATCCCAAATCGTCAAATGCATGCTTCAAATTTATTGTTATTGCAATCATCTACTGAGATTCATAATGCAAGGCGACATAGTAGAGATGTTGATTCTTTTCAATGCTTGGAAGAAATGAAAAAGTCTATCGAAGATACATATGAGTACTTTGATGTTGTTGATTTTGTTTGGTGGGAGTCTTTTTTCAAGGAGCAGAGTGACATAATTTCAAACTCTACAAATGGAGATATATATTTGAAGTCTCCATTTGCTTGGCCACAAAGTTTATCAAATGAAAACGAGGAACAAATTTTGAACCTCGAGCTATTGAGTTTTCTCAAGTAGAGGAAATAGAAATGCATATTGGCTCTAGAAGATCATCCACAAAGCGTCGAGAGATGGAAGACCTTTACAGGGGCTCAATACAAGATATCAAGGAGGGTTGCATGATTGCTTTTTTGGCTACAGATGATGCACGCCATTATCCATTATGGATTGCAAAAGTTATTAAGTTCAATAAATAAATGAAGAAGTAGTATTAGTAGAACTACATTGGTATGCAACAAATACACACCCATTTGATGGTGTGTACAAGGCAGAGATGGTGCTTGAGAAAGAGATTTGCAGAAAGAGAAAAAGAAAGGGTCAAAAAATAAATCGCCGCCGCATTGACATCTTGAAATCAGAGGAAGTTAATATACTCGTTTATGATTTCAAGTTTACAAAGAAAGACACTCTTCGCTCCAAGACTATAGAGATTATCAAGAGGTTGATGCCAAAGAAAGAAGTTGCAAGATGGGAGTCTGTTAAACCAAGCCATAGATCCCGAAGGAATATGACATATGAAATTATGGGCATAGATGTAGACTCAGATTGTGCACCCATTGATAATAGATAAGAATATGGGTCATCTACATCTTCATCAAGTCCTTCATCTGCAGAAAATGTAGATTCCGATGGGGTGTCAGAATCCATGGATGAATTTGAAGAAGCAGTTTAGATGCTTTTTATTAGTATGATTTTTGTAATTGAAAATCTAGAGGATTTTTTTATGATGGGGTGTTAGAATCCATGGATGAATTTGAAGAAGCATTTTAGATGCTTTTTATTAGTATGATTTTTGTAATTGAAACTCTATAGGAGCTTTTGAATATTTATATGAACCATTTGTTCTTGTATGGTCTAATATGTTATCTCATTATGAATCACATCATAATTTTTTTGTTTTTATATGGTTAGAGTGGTGAAATTATTTATGAAATTTGTTTTTTTGTTTAATGTGCAATTTTCCATAAAATTTTAATTTATCTCTTGAAGAAAAAAAACTTTTTTCCAATTTAGGGTTGATTTTAAAGTTTTTGTAAACAACAGTATGGGATGTTTAGGCCATGTCTCTATTTTTTACCCTGAAAAAAAAATACGTGTATACTGATATCAACACTTTTCTATTTGGGGGGTGTTTTTGGTGGGTTTTTTGCAAAAATCATCGCTTTTATGGGTAGAGTTCTCGTTCATAGTATAAAGTTCTCGTTTCATAGTATAAGTGGTTAAATGTTGCATATAATCTTATGCTCTCATTCCCTTGCCTCAGCGGGAACCTGTCTTCTACTTGTAATGAATAGTATCAACATTTAACCGCCCCCCATACAACCACCATATCCACGTGAAAGCAACCTTAAAAGGTTCTAAGATATCCAATGAACTCATCTTAAATGGCATAAAAGGTTATAAGTAAGCCCCCCCAGGCTGCGGTGTCTCGAAGGTTTCAAGTGCCCAACCACATGCGAAGAGTTCATCCCTATAATGAATGCAATACGAGGAGATCATATAAGCTATTGGTTTCAAAGAATCCGTACAAACCTGTTTAGAAAATATTGTGATCAATCCCAGGCCATACTTAATATTAGAAACCGCCATAGAGCCACTACCACTGACAGGAAAGTGCACCTACCGCACCTTACAGGGCCACACCCATCACAAGTATAACCCTATTTAATATCCATGGATCATAAGAATATCCGACGGAGCATCTCTGAATTACCTTTCCCTTAGGTGGAAGTAATAGTTGGGTGTGCCATCCAAGTTAAGGGATGTTGTTGATGCTATCATTGTTATGAATATCTGTAAAAATATGGTGTAGGTATGTGTCCAATGAAAATGTTGTTCAAACTTCCAGTTGTTATTTGTAAGGATGATAATTATTGAAGTACTACCACATGCGAACTGAGATTCCTTTCATCGAGATTAGGACTGATACCCATCAAACTATAAGTATTGTACATAACATATAACCCCAACTCTTAGCCATGACAGTACATACACTAACTCTTCTAGACTAAAAAAACATAGAATAATATAAGGTGGCCAAGTTAGGCACGTTATATGTAATTGCAATTCCAAGAACAGGTATTGGACGCCATTATAACCAACATTGTATTAACACTATCCAGGTCTGAAATCTACCGTAACATCTAGGAAGGAAGAAAAATTTCTATGGTAGAAGTCACAAGTTTAGAATCGTCGCAAGTCATTTTACAAGATGTCAAAGTCGGAGTCATTTTTAAGTTTCATGTCATTCTTGATTAGATAATAATATTGCATATATAATTATCTAATTCCTATGTTACCGATAAAATAATTTTGTTTGTTTACACCTTTAACCAAACCAATGAATTTCTCATGTAACTTTCACTAAGTGTTGTTAGTGGCACGATAAAAACTCATTTTTTTCCACCAAGTTAGTATAAACGTCGTCTTAAAATTTAAAAAAAAAAGGGTTTACAGTTGTTGTAGGGTAGCGGAATCAATTGTTAAACCTTTGGAAATGAAATTCCATTCACATAACTTGTTGGCATATACGTTTTTAAAGTAAATATCATCTCATGCTTGTTGGGTTCAGAATTGACATCTTGCACGGCTCCACTTCCCAAGAATTCAACGTAGAAAAGCAATGCATATGGCGTCCACCTAAAACATCAATCAAAACATTGTAACATTCTCTATAATTCAAGATTTTGTGTAGCAATGGAAAAAATTTGGTTGCAATTCGAAGACCAAAACACAAAAAACATAGAGTTAAAGTTAATAGCATCAAATGGGATAGAGCACAAAGGGAATCCTCTTTCTGTTCATTCTCAAGTTTTGATAAAATGTGAATTTTACAAAACCATGATGTTTAATGAGCATTGGTATTCTGTTAATCGGCATATTAGTCCTTTCGGTCTAATATGTCTGTTAGGGCTTAAATAAGATTTGGTTAAGCACTTTCATATCTGATTTAGGGCTCCCTTTAAACTATATGAGGCATGCCACTTTCCCTAACCTTCAAGTTACATATTATATAGTAAGTTGGCATTGTTTGGGTTGGTTTTTATCCAATTTCTGGAGTGTTATTGACAATTGCAATTGTAAAAAAACAGTAAAATGTTGAAGGTGTAAATATTGGAAGTGATTATAAAGTGTTATAACTCCTACCCTTTTCCTAGTGTCATCTTATGCTTCATTTCTTTGAAACCATAAGGCATTGGTCTTAGCTGAGAAGTTGCTCATGAAGGGTATTTGTGTATTGTTGGATTGATTGTAAATATCATTTCCCATATTAGGGACTCCCCCTTGGTCTTAGGAGTTGACCTAAAGTGTTGAGAAGCTGGGTTGTGGTGACATTGGGCACTAGCTTCTCCCATGCTTACGTCTCATTGCATGGGGATTTGTGACCTCGAACAAGGGTGTTAATTTGAGTGGTAACATGTAGGATATTAAAAATGTTTTCAATTACCGTAACCCAACGCAATAGACCTACATTTGAATGAATTCTTTCCCATGCAGTTATTATACACAAATCCAATCCAATTTACCAATATAACTAGCAACTGCACGCCAGGGAGAAATATTTTTGATGGCCTTGAACTTATGATAAAATGTTGTCTCAAATTAGTCCCAAATGTTTATTTCCAATTGGTCATTCTCGTCCTACTCACATTCAATCTTTCACCATTAAAATTGGTCCACCAAGGTCTGAATATAGCAAATTGAATTTGTTGGATTATCTTACATAGGACTTCAATTAGTAGGATAATTCACGTCATCATTATAGGCAATCTTGTCCTATCTCCACTAGATGTATCTCCATTTGGGTTGGTGCTTTTTCGATCACATGGAGATGTCCTTAGGGTTTTGTGTGGAAATCTGTGTATAAACTTAAGAGAAATCAACTATAAAGCTTCCCTCAAGCACCTAGAAAGTACCTAAGAATATGGTAAAAACTCATAAATAAAGTGCAATAGGTGGGGTTAGTTTCTTTAAATAAAGTTTAGTAGCAAATGGAAATGAATAGATTAGAGCATGCACTTTGAGTGAAAGAATGATCCAAACAAAAGAACGAGAAAGATAATATGCACCTTGAGTTGAAGAAAAATTCAAAACTATTGCATAAAAGTAACAATACAATCCCTGCCTCATGAGGAAACAACCATGAAATTCATAGAGTTACGAAAAAAAACATCATCCATTATATCTGATATATTAATATAGAGCAAAAAATTAACCATAGATACAATATGTCAAGGGCTTCGCTGTCAATCTTTGGAATTCTTGTCAAGTATAGAAGGATGGATGAAAGATGGAAGAAGTGCTCCTGAAATTTGCAAGAAGAATCCAATTTGTAAAATAATTGTTTCCATTGCTCCTTTATAGAAGTATGGCAAAAGAGGCTCCTAATGCATGCGCCTAGAGTTGTGAGATAAGGTAGGGATCGAACTCCAAGTCCAACCCTTGCATGGCATACTAACTCCTTCTTTGATCCATGCACTCTAATATTAAACTTAGCCACAAATCATGTGCTCATGCATGCATAGCTCGACCTATCCTAGTGCCAAATAATACTTAAGCATGTAAACTCATGCATGCAAGACCAAGGCATTCAAACTCTCTCCATGCATGCAAATATCCATTTTATAATTTCCAATATCTAAAGGGTTAATGCAAGGTAGAGTTCAATGTATAAGTGTTGAAGTTTCCCGGAATAACAACTCACATGCATTACACATGCCAAGAACTTGAACCTTTGAATAGAGAAACATTAGCTTACTAAATTTGTTGCACTTAATTATGTCATTGCGCCGAGAGGCGCTCTACAGCCCAGTGTGGGAGAGATCTTGTAACGTGATGTAATGTTAGTAATGTTAGTAACATGTTGGCAAAAAATAATAGTGATAGTGAATATTATGGGAGAGAGCTTGTAACATGATGTAACATTAGTAACGTTTGTAACATGTGGCCTAGTAACATTAGCAATAGTGATAATGGATAATGAATATTATGGGAGATATCGTGTAACATGATGTAATGCTTGTAACGTTTGTAATATTGAAGTAACAATTAAAGTAAGTAACAATTACATGTAACTTTTGTCTTTATTATTGTCAGCCATTAATTAAAATGTAAAAAAAGTAAAATGTAATGGAAAGTATTTAACGAAAAGTAAAAAAGTAAAATGTAATGAAAAGTAAAAAAGTAAAGTGTAAGGAAAAGTAAAAAAGTAAAATGTATTGTCCGCCATTAATTAAAATGTAAAAAAAAGTAAAATTATGGAAAGTATTTAAAAAAAATCCATGTCGGCTCATAAAATAAAATATTATGAAAAGTAATTACAAATTATGAAAAATAATTACAAAATAGATGTTCGTTTATGAAAAGTAATTAAAATTTAAACCCAGATCTATCAATCAAGAGAGATTAAATTTCTTAAGTTTAAATTTTAAAAAAAAATACACCTCAAGAAATTGGATCCCTCTTGGTGCTTGATAGATATGTATGGGTTTAAGATGGATTTATGTTGGTATATTTGCACCGAGAGAAACGAGGTGCTCTACAGCCCAGTATGGGGGAGATGTTGTAACGTTTGTTACTAACAAAATAATTAAAAAAATTCATGTCGGATTATAAAATAAAAAATTATGGAAAGTATTTAAAAAAAATCCACGTTGGTTCATAAAATAAAATATTATGAAAATTAATTAAAAAATAGATGTTCGTTTATAAAATAGAAACTTAAAACTTAAACTTGGATCTATCAATCAAGAGAGATCAAATTTCTTGAGTTTAAATGATCCCTCTAGGTGCTTGATAGATACATGTTTAAGATGAATCTATGCTGGTAAATATTGCAACATAAATCTTTAATCAAACATCATGAGTGCTATGGTATGTCTATATTTAGCTACCACATGTCCCATTTATTTCCACCCGTTGATAATAATCCTAAAATCTAATGACAAAACCTCCATCCAAATTGGAACCCAACAACAAATCTAACACCCTCATATTGGAACCATGACATTGCCCCTCCACTTGTAAAAAATAGACCTAAAAATAGACACGCCAAAAATAGTAGTGCCACCTCCTAAAAAATAGGATTCTCGGAATTTCAAGATAAGAACTATGGAACACTTACTATAAATAGAATGTATATATATAGACTATGCTCACATGTCATTGAAAATAGTGTCATTGGATTAGTCTTCATGCATAGAACTAAAATATGTGCTTTGATTCGACATGCAAGTCCTATAAGTCAAACTGCTAAAAATAATAGTTTCATGAAACACCTTTCATATTGTCGAAACAAATCTCACTGGGATCGTAAGATCACAAGGAGCGAGATTATGTAGTTAACTTTGGCATGCAGGCCTCGAAACTTTGGGTCCTAGAAAATCAAACTGCTAAAAATAGAAAGTTCCCAGAATTTGACAAAACTCATTGTGTAGCAGGATTTGATCAGCGTAAAACCTTGGATGTAACTGTAGATGGACCAGTTGGAACTCAACCCTTTAGTTGCGTATGCAATCTGGGGGTTAATAGGGTCATGGCCTCCAAAAATCCCACAACCTTTAATCATCATTGAACTCCAAAGATCTCATGCTGTGCTTGGTGAGAGAGGAAAGCTCATGAAAATGTGAAATGGCTCTAGAAATCTACGGAGTGATAGGTTGCACTTCGTTCAGGGTCTTGTGCAGGTCTAGGAGGTTGAACGTAGCAACTCATGCTTCTTTCAAATTGTATTGCATTAGCACCCATTGTATGACACTATGGTATTTCATTATTCACATTTTATTGGATTCTTTAAGTGTGATCTTGCTTTTAAAATATAGGCCAAAGATGTCTTACACTTACAAAGTCGGCTTTTAAACATGAATGTGCATTATTGTCTGACTTAATCTTCGCATAGTTTGTGTAAGTACATACTGTATTTTTTTTATTATGTTGGCATATATATATATATATTCATTCCCATACCGTACCCATTTTGCGTTTCGTTATTTGTTTCTCATTTCAGGTAATGGATTTACAAGCTAACACTTTTCTAGAAAAGGTCATTACAATCACTTATTATCTTTTTAGTATTCTTCTTGATTGCTTTAACACCTAAAAGTTGAGTCTTGTTGGTTCCTGGTTGATAAATGGTAAGACGATTTGGTTTATCTTGGACCATTGTTTCCAAGCATATCTAGAGACAATTGACATTAACCATAGTCCTAGAATCTCATGGACATAAGACTTCATAGTATCCCAAGTTGTATAGAAACAACCATAACTTTGTTGTTACATTTTAGACATTTTTTGTAGTTAAACAAGTTTCAAGATTTCACCTCCAAGATGGAATTTTGTGCCATCTAAGAGATCTTTGCGTTCCTTCAAAAGGCACACTATAATGGGGTGAAGGGGACATTGACATTGAGAAGACAGTGGCAATGCTACAAAACTACTTCTAATAGCTAAATATCCAACAAGATGTTATCATATATATAAAATCATGCACTACATGTGCCATGGCAAAATATAGAAGCAAGAAGTAGGCATTGTACATTCTTCTTCCCATTCTAGGTAAGCATTGGGATTCAATGTTCATGGACTTTATGTCAAGTATGCACTCAACCAAGCATGTTCAAAACTCTGTTTTTTTGTTTCTTGACATGTTTTCAATGCAAATCATCTAGAGTTTTTACTTTTTAAATGTCAGTTTTTTCGGTGCAAATCGTATAGAGTTTAGCTTTCTCGCAAGAAGAGTGTTACAACTAAAGGAATTGCTAAGCAACTCCTCGACCATGTTTGGGTTCATTTTAAGTTTCCAAATACCATTTTTTTTTATAGGGAAAATAAGTTCCTTGGTATCTTTTGGTGTAGTGTTTGGTCACACCAAGCTAACCAAAACAACTTCCTTCCATCCCCAAACACATGGATAGATGAAGGTAGTAAATAGGATGACGCATATATTTATGTGTCATTGTGGTGTCTATGTGATGGACATATGGAGGTAGTAAATAGGATGATTCATAGATATATGTGTCATTGTGGTCTCTATGTGATGGACATATAGAGGTAGTAAATATGATGACATGTAGATTTGTCTCACTATGGTGTCTATGTGATAGTTTTCATTCTAAGGTAGCAAATTGTTACAAGGCCATGTGGTGGTGGGTACACAAAAAGGTTACATGGTTCTTGAGTTAACAATCCCCAATACTTATTTCCTAGTCAAAGAGTACATAATGGGGGGCACATGGTAAGGTGGTTCTCTGATGTCTTCAGTCAAGAGGGGCCTATCATTACTAAAGGAGGGTATGAAATCCCATCACAACCCATGAAGGGTGGTGGTTCCAACATGGTAGTGGCCATGTGAAGTAGTAGGGTCCTTGTGAAAGGGGTCATTACCTAATCCCAAGATCCCAACAAGGGTCATCTCCCACGAGGAAGAGAGCTCAAGGGAGAGTTCCAATGGCTCATAAAAAAGGGGGCAATCAACAAATTTGAAAGCCATCAGGAAAATACCAAGATGGCACATAGTAGGGAAGGCCACAAAAACAAACATGTCAATCAAGACTTGAGAGCTCAACCAAAAGAAGAATACACAGTAGATGGAGCTTAGAGGTGGAACTCAGAGGTGGCTTGGGAAATGGAACAAAGGCCAAAATGGTGGGAAGACTAAGACAAATTCAAAGATACTATAGACAAAAGCCACACAAGGAAAACAAACCTCAAAAAAATCCAAATATCTGTCGACATACCTCAAGTAAAATTTAAAAAAAAAAGCAAGAAATGAGACAACAAAAACCGTATTGAAATTTGTCTTTGATTTGCCAAGTCGCTCAAAGCACAAAGCAAAGAGCATACATAAATTAGTAAATAAGTGCCACAAATCTCATCAAAAAAATCAATTGCGGAGGAAATTTTAAAACAAACTTGATAAATTTGAAATTTTACCCCCTTTTTAGGAGAGTAGATTACAGGCAAGCAAAGGCCTTTTATGATGAAACAAAGGTGTTTTTATTGGAAACTACATTATGGATGCAACACAATGATCCACTTGGCCCAATTGTTTTGGGAAATTAAAGAAATCGAACAACTTTTCAATTTGCAAAATACTCCTTTTGTATTTGTCGTCAACTATCAGGATCTCAATCAAAATGAGTCAAACACCAAGAAAACATCCACTCATAGATTAAAGCTAGTGAAACTAGTATCATGTGATAAAACACTCCATGGAACTAAAATAAATGTATTAATATTCAAAAAAGGATTGCATAGAACATATGTTATATTAATCATCAACAAATGATTCTCCATGCTCTTTAAATAGAGAACATGAATCAATCATGTGTTGTTATAGTCAAGGAGAGGTTGAACTATCATACCACTCATGTGTAGGACATGATTGGGACCGTAAAATTATTCATGTAGAAAAGCACACTAAAAAACATATTAACAACACATTAGACCATTTGAACGTGATTTGAACTTAAACTAACTCTTAATGTCGAAGTATCCTAATAGTGCCAACACCCTCATCTTCACTAATAAATAAAAATGTTCGACAATGAGGAGAGTTGTATGTTTGATTTATATTTTCTTTATTGTAACCTTTTTTCTTCCACTAACATCTATGTGCACCTCCACCAACCATTTTAGTGGGTTCATATGCCCTAATGATGAGGTAAACCACCATAAAAATAAAAGGGATGTAGAGAAAACTAGCATAACCACATTAAATGTGGTTCGTGTATGATGATAGGGAAATCAAACAATGAAAACCCAAAATATATGGAAATGAAATGTAGAAATTGGGGAGAGTGATGCAGGAGCATCGGCTACCAAAGGGATGTGTCAATGTCTAGTCAGACCTAAAGGTCTTGACATCAGGCCAAGAGGGCTCATTGTAATGTCTTGTGTAAAAGCATCTCATTTCCTTTGAAAATAGATAGGAATATATGCCTAGTGGTAAGTGTTAATTAAAGAGCAATTATGGAGGCATAATGATTATGTAACAGATCCCTAAAGAAGGGGATGACTCAAGAGGTTGGTTGCTGGTTTGTGGGAAGTCGATTAAAAGAACTGAAGAAGCCCTATTTTGGGAAAGATCGAATGGTAACTGAAAAGGGAAGCATGGACAGCTTTCAGGGTAGGTGAAGAGCTCTGAGGGTAGCTCGAGGGTTGAGAGATAGATCATAGAGCTCAGGGCAGCTCGAAGAGGGGAGGGGGTTAGATAAAAGGGAAGAAACTTGGAGTTGGAGGAGAGAACTGTTTGGTTAGCTCATTTGGAGTTTTGATAGCTCGAAGAGTCTTTGGGAAAGCTCGAATAATCTGAATGCAAAGGGTGAGTTGTTAGTTCAAAGGAGGAAGCTCGGATTTGAGATCCCGGAGCGTACACAGAACCTGATTATCTCTGTTTGTATTGATCTATTTATTGCATTCAAGTTCAAACGATGGTTCTTTGTGAATAAAGGTTGAATTCTGTATTTGTTGAATCTAATGGAGTTAAATTCTTTGTTGTATACAGTAACATGCATACTGTATGTATTATTGCACATAGGGCAATTGCTTATTCAAAGCTTACTGATTGAAATCGGAGACAATTTGTTGTTTATATCATATCGTATGAGCATATTGATCGGTGTGAGGAGAAACTTGTTGATACCTTGCAAGAATTGCAGGTGGATTAGATATTCTGGTGTGAAGGAATTGAATAGTGATTATATACAGTAAATATATGGCTCTTGTGCGGTTTTAGAGACTAACCGACTATGTGAATCTTATTTAAACTATGTGATGAACATCGTATCAACCAATGTTTAATAAATTGGTGAAGCTTCATTAATAAATTGCAGGCAGAACCTTAAGTGATACGCAGGGCTGGAATGGAAGTGTATCTACAGGGCATGGACGGTAGTTGTACCTTGCAGAGATAGATCAACGGTCCCTGAGCGTTTAAAGGCCAGATCGACGGTTCCTGTATGATCGGGCAGGTCAACGGTGTCAATTGGCGACTTAAACAGGTAGTAGCACAAACGAATGTTAGTAGCACAAACGAATGAGATCCAGCGTTGTATCGATCGATGGTGGAGTGTTTGTATCGCAATTAAAGTTGCGTTCAAGATAAGATTGTAGAGGTACATTATGCACACAAGCCATCAAGTGACAGGTTGAAAGTCAAGTGTTAAGAGAGAAGAGTTAGTGGAGGCTGCCAGAGCTAGAGGAGCGGCTAAACTAATCAAGGCACGCACATGTCATTAAGCACTAAAGGAATGAAACATTCATGTTTTTAGTGTGGAGGTTGGCGGAGGTAGCCAGAGTGGAGGTAGAAACAAACTAGTTATGACTTGCTTGTTTTAACTTTGTGTTTTATTTTGTCTAATTAACATAGACAGTGGGATAAGTTTTGATATTTTTACATAATAATTACACACATGGTAGTATTTGAAGGGTATGAAACCCAGGGGTAGTGTATGGACTTTATTCACTTGAGAAAGATCCTCACATTATGGCCTTGAGAGCTTTTAGGCCATCAGAGCGAAAAGGCGTTGAATAAAAATCACATGAGACAAAGCCCTTGGTTTTCAATTTTTTTTGCTATTATTTAAAGTTTGCAATCGAATATTTCCTGTATTGTGCAATTAAACTATTGGAAAATTACCACCACTCAAAACTCAAAAGACCACATAAAGAACATAAACACAAAACTACATGGTTATTTATAGGCTTTTAAGAAGCTTATTTACATTAATTATATCCACTTACTTGACGGCCACATTATTTGCACATTGTTTAACATGGCCATTTTTCTTAAATTAAAACAAAATATTAACTATTAACCTTAGTAATGGCCCTATAGGGGAGTTTTTTCATTACATTGGTCCCTCGAGAGGTTTCACTATGGTTACCACTTATGTTTCATTCAAAATCAATTAACGACTTTATCAACATCGATATATTTATTGATGATTGCACTTCTATCCAATGTTTATTATCCTTCAAACATTTGTTTAAAATGTTGATTTCACATATAAATTTTGTAAAATAACTTATGACCCCAAACTAATTTGTATTTAGGTGTTATGTCCCTCATCTTCAATGTTTAGTGTCTAACTAGATCTTTCATATTCACTTTATGCAAAAATGGGTTTATTGTGCATAACAAGAATCAAGTTATTAACAAGAATCGGGTTATTAATAATTATAACATAACAAGAATCGCCATTCCTCCCAATGCATTACTCTCTCCATGCATTTCCATTTGTTTCTTTATTGTGCACAATAAAGAAACAAACGGAAATGCATGGAAAAAGTAATGCATTGAGAGGATTGGCGATTCTTGTTATGTTATAATTATTAATAACCCGATTCTTGTTAATAACTTGATTCTTGTTTATAATTCTTAATAACCTTATTATAAAGTTTTAAAGTTTTGATTTGTGCAAATGATCTAGATAGGAGATGGAGTAAGTAATGGAGTAAGTGATAAGTAGCTAAGTTCCTTTAACGAAATAAGGTGTTATGAAAGAATACAGATAAGTTAGTAAAACATGGTATAGCTTTTGGCTTCGAATAAAAGTTAAGCAAAAATGGGTTTATTGTGCATAGTGGAAAAATAACCAAAAATACATAGAAGGATTAATGCCTTGGGAGGAATGATGATTCTTGTTATGTTATAAATCTTAATAACCATATTAAGAAGTTTTGATTAAATAGTTTATTTTATAGTTTTATGCAAATAGCCTAGATAGGCAGTGGGGTAGGTGATAAATAGCTAAGCTCCTTTAATAAAATAGGTGTTATGAAAGACTACAAATAAGCTAGTAAAACATGGTATAGATTTTGGCTTTGAATAAAAGTTTCTGATTAATCTATATTTCATTTTGGTATTTATTTTTTGTTCATCATTGTGGTGATATCGTTCATTATATCTACTTACATATTTTCATGGTTTATGTATTTGACTTAAACTTTAAATAAACTAAGCACTTATCCACCTATTACTAGTATTGCCCAATTATTTACCTTTTGCCTTTAAATAAAAACCTCCAATTTTCTACTTCTTGGTTCCTAATGAAAATAGTTTATTCATATTATATTTTTTCAAACTTTTTGGGAAAGACTTGATTTCTTGGTTTTGTTGTTTTTTTCTCTATTTTTCAATCTAACTACAATTCAACAACTTGTCTAGAAACAATCCTATGTGATGTTATCTCCACATTCCCATTTAGATGTTGACAAGTTAAAATGGTGGTGAAAATTTTTCAATCTAACTACAATTCATCAACTTATCTAGAAACAATCCTATGTGATGTTATCTCCACATTCTCACTGAAATGTTGACAAGTTAAAATGGTGGCGAAAATTCTTGTATGATGGTCCTTGTCACAAGCTTTTAGTATATTACTAGTAGTCCTTTCCTAGCTCCTAATCTATCTTATACTCTACTTCTTAGTATTATGATTTCATACACTCTTGGATTGAAGAGTGGAACCTCTACATGATAGGATGTGTATTAATGTTGATCCCTCAAAAGTCATTGCATTCTCTTAGGGATTTGAATCCGTTATAATGGTTCCCTCTCCTTACATCCCTGATTCACTTTTTCCAAATTCCTCAATGGGCATCCTTTTAGGAAGTTTAACCCAACTTAATTTGGTCCTAAAATAACTTTGACAAGTTGATTAGGGGAAACTAGTTTTTCTCATTTTTCATTGTTGTCTCATTTTCCTAAAATAACTTTGAGTGACTTGATTTGATGGTAATTATGTATTTATTATTAATCCTCTTTATTATTAAATCCTCCTCTCGTTAGTTCTTTCCATAATTTTTTTTCTTAATATTTCCTTCTATTTAGGTTGTTGAACATTTGTTTATTTGCTAACCCATGTAAGACAAGTCACGCTCTTAACATATTATCTCCAATTTATACTTTTCTTCTTGGTGACATGTCCTTTTGGGATTTGGTATTTGTATGCAATTTTGGTGAGGTGCATACTTTTTTAAATAAAAAAATGAGATAAATAATTGAGTAGAAGAGGCACATTCTACAATCCAATGGTGGGAGATGTGTAACTCCTTCCGTGCTCATCCACACATGTCTTTTTTAAAAATAATAAAATATTATAAAAAATATCATGTTGGATATTTAAAACATTTACAACAACATATATATAACTACACAAATTAGATAAATTAAAACATTTTCTCATTTGCACTGTAAAAATGGGTTTTCACTTCGAGAAATTTGATCCCTCTCCGCGCTTGGTAGATCCCCTTTAAGATGGATCTATACTGGTATATTATACAATTAATATAACATGTAATATTACTCAAACATAGCCTCATGATATCCACAAAGTAAATAAAACTTCCTTAGTCATAAACACTGACATGTGCATAAATGAAGCACAAATTTTCATTTGTAGCTCATTTTCTTTCATGTTCTCAACAATTTGCATTTAACTATAAATGAAGCAAATGAAAAATATGATTTTCTTTCCATGTTATATATAGAAACTACAGTTAAGATTTTTAAAACATTCAAAATAATGTAAGTAGTGAAATGATTTTAAAGGAAAGATAATGATGAAAAAGAAAATAATAAATAAATTGGGTTCCATTAGCAGTCAATATGGAATAACAGTTTTTCAACGTCAAACTATAATAGTATAGTTCATATATATCAACCCTCTCTAATTTTGTTTGCAATGAATATGAAGATGAAAACTCCAATCAAATATCATGATGTTAATATCATATAATTTGTTATAGACTCATATAGAGGTTTGAGTGTATATAAATGTGAAGCTTAGCAAAACCCTTGAAGCTTTTTTCACCATCTAAAGCCTAACTGGTCTCCTACACATAAAGTAAGTCTATACTCAAGTACAATCCAACAAGGATTGTTGTTAGAGAAAGCGACATTTCCCTCATTGGGATTCGCTCTATATGGGAAGATATTAGTTTATTCTAAATACATGTCCAATATGGGAGGAACAATTAAAAACTTACAAAACACAATGACCTACTTAACCAGAAATATTACCTCAAAATATCCAAAACCACTTAATTTTGTATAAATATCCTTAACATATATACCCAAATCAAAAACCAATGCCACAAAACCAGTGCCACTAGTATCACCAATTTTTTTATGAATCAAATTTGTAATATTTTTTTAAAATGGTGATACTAATATCACCATAATTTTTTATGGATCAAATTTGTAATATTTTTAAAACTTTGTGACAAGTATCACCACTATTTTTAATGGTTCAAGTTTATTATATTTTTTAAATATGATTCTACTAATATCACTTCTTTATTTCTTTATAGCTAAAATTTATCATATTTTCAAAATCTGGTCTTACGAAGATCACTGCCTTGTTGCACTTACAATCCATATGGCGGAGACGTGTAACATTATGTACCAAAAATAAAAAGTAAATAATTTTTTTTATGTCAGCTCATAAAATTAAAAATGAAAACCAGATAAAAAATAATTAAAAGAAAATCTGTATCTGTTTATAAAATAAAAAATTAAAACAAAAAAAAAATCATTTAAAAAATAACACCTCAAGAAATTGAATGCCTCTCTATACTTAATAAATAGCATTTGAAATGAATGTATACTAATTTTTATTTGTTTTCTAATAACCCATTAAATGTGTGTGGAAAGGGATGAGTGATACCAAGCATCATTATGCATCCCTATCATGATATGACATAATAAAAATATGTGATGCAGGCCCCACACCAGGGCCTGTCCGATCCCAGGATAACTCTTGATGTGCTATGCCATACACACCCTTCAAGATTACGGAACCCTCAGTATCCATTAGAACCCATGCGAATACCTTATTGTCTTAAGACTCATCGTATTCACACCTGAAAGCCTCCACAACTCATCCCATAAACATGTGGCCACTGGCATGCAGCCCACGCCTCCACTCAGCTCAAGGGCATTGTTCTTCTCCACAAACTTTATGATAAACAACTTCACAATCTTTAACAGAAATAGTCTTCACGCAGACAGATTTGGGCGTAGCCTTCAACGCAACGGCCAATGATTGATGCATAGCTCCAATCTCTGTAGGCAGCGTCAACGCATCTCACACATCAACATAGCGTGCACACCCACAGTCTTGACAGGCTTGTACCCGATACTGAGGTCGCAGTTGTTCTTATTTTCAGGATATGGTGTAAGATCAAATGCGAAGTGTTGTCAAACGTGCTCAGTTCGCAGCTACCAGCTACAAGCTACAATATGAGTTCCATGACAGGCAACTCATCCTCCATTCAGGTCGCAGCAACTAACACGCAGGTTCCAAACTCGTATCTCTCCTCTATTCAGGTCGTAGCTTTCAAATGGAGGTCTCAAGAGGAGGTCCCACGTTTTGAATGCAGCCACAATGAGTCTCTCACATATATTTTGAACGCAGCCATAATGAAAAGAGATCCCACTCCCAATACCACGGGTTTGCCAACTTGCCACGAGCTGGGGTTCAAAGTGGTCTCACCAAATAACAATGCAGCTACAAGCTTCACCACAGGAGAGGCACACAGCTCTTCAAGTTTATTAATGCAGCTCCACTTCAAAGGAGGTCGCAGTATTCAGAAATCACAGCTCCCCTTCTCACAGTAGTGTTTACAATGAACCGTGTATAATTCCAGTTCAAACTTCACGCGTAAAATGCGAGGGAAAAGTTGGGGTTTCGGGATCAACCCAACTCAATGCACTTGCAGTTTCAAAATCGTATCCCATGCAGCAGTAGCTCCAAAATGATTTGAGGAAGAGCGCAGGCCCAAATATGGCCAAACTGACAATGGTTGGAGTTATGGAAGAGCTATGATACCACTGACAAGTAATAACTCCGAGATACCAATTGACAGTATGATGAATCTATTTCTCATTAACATCAAATTGACTATGATGAATCTATTTCTCATTAACATCAAATTGACTGTACATACATCTTAGAGAATACTCACTCTCCCTCTCTGAATTCATTAACCCCACTCTCTCTCTCTGGATTTTCCTTCTGCCCGTAGGCTTATTCGAGAGTTACTAATTTTTTCTGGATTACGTTCTAATTGAGCATTTTCTTTCCAGCTCTTCGACTCCTACAAACTTGTAACTCCTTCCTAGAATAAGGCAACAACTCCTATTTTAAGAAAGCTACTCTTAACTCTATCTATGACTCATCACTTCTCATAGTGACTCACTATTCTTATAACTAATTTAGAAACGTAGAGAATATGAACATTTACATTAAGAACTTGGTCTTCTCACCAAATCTCAATATTACTTTGTAGAATTCTAGTGTTAGAAACTCAATGGTTTTAGGAGCGAGGATGCTCCTGCATCAGACTCCCAAGGTAAAAGAAGAACATGATCTCTTGATCATGAATCTTCAATCTTCATCTTTCCTCCAGCTGCAATCTTCCAGGGTTCCATACTTTGTGTTGTAATACTCTACTGTCCTTACCTTCATCATTCTTTACTTTCCCATCATCTTCACAGTAGACTGCTTCCTTCATTCTACTGTAGCTCTTCTCAAGTACATGCATTTTCTCCCATAGTTCATCTATGGTCTTTTCTAATTCAGTTTGTTGTTGCAAACAACTCTTGTCTTCTTCCCTATGCCACTGCACTCTGCTGCACTTTGTCCATTCATCTTGAAACTGCTGATTGGTTTTCTCAGCTTTCCTTACCTCAACCTCTGCTTGAGACATTCTTCTATCAATATTTGCAATTTCTTTCATCAATTCAATTTCTACTTGAATTCTCACAAGCACAACATCACTATGTTGCCCAACATTTCCAACATAACACTACTCCTCTTTCTTGACAACATCCAACAATTTCCTTTCAGCTTCTCGACCGAATCTAGTAACCAATTCAACCTCTTCCAGTTCTAGAACTGATTCCTCTTAAGTCTGAGACATAGCTGTCTCACCTTCATCTTCACTGCTACTTCCTTCCCTATCACAAATACAATCTCCCTGTGACACTGCTTCTTCATTCTTCATCCAAATAAAATTCTGATTTCTCGCTTCTATGACAGCTCTAAGTGTCTGTCCAACAATCTTTTCTTGGCTATGCAGATAAGCCAAATCCCCCCTATCCTCAACAATAACAGGCTCCTTCATATGAGACATGATTGTCTCACTTCCCTTGGAGATGCTGCCCTCATTAAGTAAAGAATCAGTAAATTCCCTTTGATGAAGCAACTCAACTTGGTCTTCATCATAAACACATTCTTCATCATACCTGGCTTGACAACTTTCAGCTTTACTCAAGACAACTCCAAAAGATGGATTGCCCCCATTAATACTTGCAAACACACTCAGATTTTCAATCTCAAAATCATAATACTCAATGATCTTATTTGATGATTCAATCATCAAATCTTCCTCTTGCTATCCCAAGTCTTCTGTAGGACTCAAAAAGTCTTCATTACTCTTCTTCCCAGCCTCCTCAAGTATAGCATTTGAATGCTTGATGTCTTCCTTAGCTTCTTCCTACTTTTGGCCATCATCATAGTCCAAGCCCTCTTTGCTTTCAGCCTCTGCTGCATGCTAAAAAGAACCACTTTCTCTTAATTGTGTATGAGCATTTATATGAGACTCAACTGTCCCATCTTCTCTCAAAACAGAAGGAAAATTCTGTCTATCTCCTTCATTCTTTGTGACAATGTTAGAAAATTGTCCTTCACCTGCAAACATGCACAAGATATCAGTGTTGAAACATTGAGACCTCTTGGTCTCACTTGAAGCTTCAGTCTTCAATTCTTCTTCGAGACGCTCACTTGCCTCGAGTATCTCATCTTCCCATTGAGCATTCATCCATTGTTCTTTCCTCTTCTGTAGCTTATGCCACTTCAACTTTCTTCTCAAAAGGAAACCACATTTCTGGTCTTCCTCATTCTTCTGTAATAGTTCCATCAATACTCCTAGACGGAATTCTATCTCAGCCTTCTCCCTCTCGTATTCTTCATCGCTCATCTGCCTCCATATGCCATTGGCTTTGGCATCTTCTTTCTTCACTTAGTGGCTACTTCCTGAACTTCTGCTATGACTTGTGATAGTCATTTTCTAAGAGATGCTCTCACAACTCTTCTACTCTTGAGAACACAAATGTCCTCTTGTATTTCAACCTCAGTTGAAGTACTAGGTCCAGGTAACACTTCTTCCTCCTAGAAACCTTCACTGGCTTCCTTTATCACTGCTCCTAAGGCTGTGATCTTCTTCTGCTGAGATATTTCACTACTACTGTTACCTCTCTCCCTAGCCTTGCACTGCTTTTCCCAAAGTAGTTATCTTCTCACTAACCTCATTGTTTAGGCTACAAGTCTCTTCTTGCTTTCACCCAAAAAAAATTTCTTGTTACTGCTTTGATACCAATTGATGTAGGCCCCACACCAGGGCCTGTCCGATCCCAGGATAACTCTTGATGTGTTATGCCATACACACCCTTCAAGATTATGGAACCCTCAGTATCCATTAGAACCCATGTGAATACCTTATTGGCTTAAGACTCATCGTATTCACACCTGAAAGCCTCCACAACTCATCCCATAAACATGTGGCCACTGGCATGCAGCCCACGTCTCCACTCAGCTCAAGGGCGTTGTTCTTCTCCACAAACTTTATGATAAACAACTTCACAATCTTTAACAGAAATAGTCTTCACGCAGACAAAATTGGGCGCAACCTTCAATGCAGCGGCCAATGATTGATGCACAGCTCCAATCTCTGTAGGCAGCGTCAATGCATCTCACACATCAACATAGCGTGCACACCCACAGTCTTGACAGGCTTGTACCCGATACTGAGGTCGCAGTTGTTCTTATTTTCAGGATATGGTGTAAGATTAGATGCGAAGTGTTGTCAAACGTGCTCAGGTCGCAGCTACCAGCTACAAGCTACAATATGAGTTCCATGACAGGCAACTCATCCTCCATTCAGGTCGCAGCAACTGACACGCAAGTTCCAAACTCGCATCTCTCCTCTATTCAGGTCGTAGCTTTCAAATGGAGGTCTCAAGAGGAGGTACCACGTTTTGAATGCAGCCACAATGAGTCTCTCACATATATTTTGAACGCAACCATAATGAAAAGAGATCCCACTCCCAATACCACAGGTTTTCCAACTTATAACGAGCTGGGGTTCACAGTGGTCTCACCAAATAACAATGCAGCTATAAGCTTCACCACAGGAGAGGCACACATCTCTTCAAGTTTATCAATGCAGCTCCACTTCAAAGGAGGTCACAGCATTCAGAAATCACAGCTCCCCTTCTCACAGTAGTGTTTACAATGAACCATGTATAATTCTAGTTCAAACTTCACGCGTAAAATGCGAGGGAAAAGTTGGGGTTTCGGGATCAACCCAACTTAATGCACTTGCAGTTTCAAAGTCGTATCCCATGCAGCAGTAGCTCCAAAATGATTCAATTCCAACGCAGTTACAAGAGGAGCGTTACACTCTCGAAGGAAAGGGAACATTCGATTGCAACAAGCAGAGAACGCAGACCTTCAGGCCTGAAGAAGAGCGCAGGCCCAAATATGGCCAAACTGACAATGGTAGGAGTTATGGCAGAGCTATGATAGCACTGACAGGTAATAACTCCGAGATACCAATTGACAGTATGATGAATCTATTTCTCATTAACATCAAATTGACTGTACATACATATCAAAGAATACTCATTCTCTCTCTCTGAATTTATTAACCCTACTCTCTGTCTCTCTGGATTTTCCTCCTACCCGTAGGCTTACAATACTTTCTACTTTTAAAACCCTAAAGAAACTCTCTACCTCCCCTTCGAGAGTTACTAATTTTTTCTGGATTACATTCCAAGAGAGTGTTTTCTTTCCAGCTCTTCGAATCCTACAAACTTGTAACTCCTTCCTAGAATAAAGCAACAACTCCTATTTTAAGAAAGCTACTCTTAACTCTATCTATGACTCATCACTTCTCATAATGACTCACTATTTCTATAACTAATTTAAAAACGTAGAGAATATGAACATTTACATTAAGAATTTGGTCTTCTCACCAAATCTCAATATTCCTTTGTAGAATTCTAATGTTAGAAACTCTATGAACATTTACATTAAGAATTTGGTCTTCTCACCAAATCTCAATATTCCTTTGTAGAATTCTAATGTTAGAAACTCAATGGTTTTAGGAGCGAGGATGCTCCTACATATTGACATCAATATGTGGACAAAAAAATGTATTGGTCCCTCACTCCCATGTTAACATTTTTTTTAGTGCATTAACCACACTTTAGATAAATGTAACAAAGCCCATTTTTGTAAAGAGCTCAAAAATCAAGTAGTTTGATTGTATATATCTCTTAATAACTCATGTACATTAATACCAATTAATCTCATATAAAAATTATTACAACTTTCTATATGTTCTGCATCTGGTATTTAAATGGATTCCTCCATTACGTAAGTTTAATGAACATTAAAAGACTTATTGGAAAGTTATGAATTTAAAATATTTTATTGATTTAAATAGTAACACAACATCTAAAATTTCATAGAATATAACTGGATTAAATACAACTTTATTGCATAATTTTATTATATAAAAAAATAAAAATAAAATAAATAACAATAATTTATCAAATTAAAAGATACATAACAATCACATAATGTATATTAAATTATATAATGTATATTAAATGATATTATTAGTCCCTGCCATAGCACAAATTATTGTTTTTACTTTTTTGCATTAATTACATAGAAGTAGATTCAATACGTGAACATTTATAAAGTATAAGTAAAATATTGGTTCATTTTATCTATTTATTTTATTTTTCAAAAGATTTATTCGAACTATGACAGGTACTATACTATAAAAAAATTAAGAAAAAATAAAATTTCATATTTTTAATGCAAGTTTTCTTATTGAGAGAAGAAAGTTTAGAAAAGCATTCCTATTTTTCTCATCTCATTTCATTCCATTATTATAGTATATCAAAATTGATATAATTTTTTAATCAATAAATACAATTTACTTTTTTTAAGAGGAAAGTTTAAGAAAGCTTTCCTACTTTTGTGATCTCATTCTATTTTTTTTTTAATTGACTAATCAATAAGTGTAGGGTATTAAAATTTATAGAAATTTTCTATTAACAAATAAAGCTAAAATTAAGAAATGAAAAACTCTTTTAAAAACTTAATTAATTGTGTTTGAACTTTTAAATATAATAATCATTTTCAATTTATGAATAGTTAAGGAACATATTGTTAGTTCCTCATTGTTTTGGACTTTTCCAATTAATTTAATAGAAGTACAGTTAATATTTCAACATGTTTAAAGTTCCACTAAAAATTTAGTTTATTATTTAAATTTTAAATTTAATTTTTTTTGTATTTCTATAGCAATTTCTTTTAAATATGATTAGTACCTTACCATAAAAATTAAGATTAAAAAATTTGACAAAAAAATATACAAAATTTCTTGAAATTAATACAATTCATTTTTTTGTTATTAGGTGTAAATAACAGTTTACAACAATTTTTCAATTTTTCAAAAAACTAATTACCTCTACAAGTTTTAAATTGATTTCCTCTCCCAATTAATTGGTTTGGATTTGTGCATGGAGGACAGTAATGCTTATTCATTGTGATCTACACTCTTGGCTTCCTGTTGAAAAGTAAAGAGGATCATGGGTTGAATAAGCTAATGTTGCATGTGTTTTTTTTTTTGTCAAGCAATGAGAAGTTGACACATTTATTTTGGACATCCTGGAAAGTGCGCTCCCTCATTCCACCATTATTTTGATTATTCGATTAGAATCCGATGTCTCCGATTTGTATTTCAGGAAGAGTCAAGTTTTAGAACACCGCCTATCATATGGCACTTTCAAAGTGACTTTGATGTCTCTTGGTACTAGTTAATTGATGAAGATATGTTTGCAGTATATTGCATTATTGGAGAATATTTCATTTACAAACCATCTACTAATTGGAGATCAATATTTGCTTTGCATTCTTTAAGTTATAAGCTTTTGATTTAATACGTTTATAAGGATTTATGTGTCTTCATACATAGAAGTCCAGGAAATCCACATGATAGAAGTAGAATAACTCTATTGCACAAGTTTAGATGCTAATTCCATCTAGAATATTCACTATTTAGAGTTTATTTTTTATTTGTTTTCATTTCTATAGTATTTTTTCCATAGTAATTTATTTCTAGAGTATTTTTTATTTGTTTTAATTTCTATAGTATTTTTTCCATAGTAATTTATTTCTAGAGTATTTTTATTTTAATTTCTAATGTAATTACTTGTCAAATTAATGGAAACTTGTTAAAATATTCAATTTAATAGGTTCTTTAGTGTAGATCAGTTAGGAATATAGTAAGTTTTTTTGTGTGTGTGATTTTTTATTATGCTATTGTTTTTTATGCATGGAGGTTTCTTATTGTTTCTTGTTTTATTGATTCTCTTTCATGCATGGAGGAGGTTCGACATAGGCATAAAGAGAGGTTCCCAAAGGACAGTTGTTACATACATGGAGCTTCTTGGATGTTTGGTTGTTAGATACATGAAGCTGCATGGAGGGTGGCAACATGCATAGAGAGAGAGAGCTACAAAGGATGA